>JBBJLS010048061.1:0-13545 GCA_037577275.1 Bryconaethiops microstoma
CTTTGTGCACTGAGACACAGTCATGCTGGAATAGAAAAGGTTCTTCCTCAAACTGGGTCCACAAAGTTGGAAGCATGGCGTTGTCCAGAATGTCTTGTTATGCAAGTAGCAGTAAGATTGCCCTTCACTGGAAGTAAGGGGTCTGTCACAATACTTTTATCTATATAGTGTATATACTCATAGATAAGAAATAAATTTTTTCAAAGATAATCATTTGATTTTTTAAACATGGTGACAAAAATTCAGAAAGCATTTAATTTACTTGTATCAACATGTGGCTGTAAATACTGGGGTCCAATACTGGGGCTTCCTTGCATCTCTAACAAAAAACTAACAGAACAATAATTTGAGTCATACCTTGTTGTCTTAATGTAACAATTCATGTCAAAGGAACATATAATACAATTTTCAGCACCCCTAAAGCAATTTCTAACTGCTGACACTGCCTCAGGTTTGCCTTTCTTAGTATATATTTGTTCCTTTTAGTGACTTAACTATAACCTCATCTTGTAACTCAAATGTTAGAGTGTTAACTGTTGACTTCTGTACTTATGTGGAGTGTCGTAAAGATATATGACACTGGCTAGTGGCATCGTTAGATCTGGTCTAGCTTTAAATGAATTTGCATTCAGTGTATTTTGCATGCTTTTAGGGTTTCTTCTCACAATGAGACACGAATGACTTAACACTGTCCTGTAAAATAATTCACTTAAAGCACAAGAGTGTCCCCTACTGGGTGTTTTCAGATTTTAGACCGATGTAAATGAAAGTCTTACAGTAGGGCTCTGTTAAAGAGAGTGTTTCTGTCTCACTGCCTGGTTAACAAGAACAGTCATTTAGGAATTTTGCTAAGATAAGAAATCAAAATTTCCAAGAGCACCCATGTATAGTGAAAAACCGCGTTGTTGTGATCTGGTTAAAAAAAAATGCCTAAAAATGCCTATTTTTATAGTGTAAACCCTGAATATGCCACCAAATGTGCTCCCAAAACACTTTTTCATTTTAAACTCATTAGCCTTAAAGAAAATGTAAAAGTAAATCCGTATTTGTACTGTACAGTTTTCACTGAACTCCTGCAGTGCTAGAATGTAAAATACCAATGTTACCCCGTTACAGTATACTGTAATTCATGCATGCATGTTATCTTTGGTATAAGCAGGTAAATACACTAATAAATACATTTAATTTACAGTAATAAAAATACAGGGTTTTCAGAGAAACAAAAATAAAAACAGGAGAACACAGGAGATGCTCCAGGGGGGAAATTCTGGACTGCAGCGTCACAGGACAGCAGCCAATCAGCAGCAAGGAACAATTAATAACGCTCTGGAATTGGCTATTTTTAAACCTCCCGCCTCTGAGTGCAACTGACTGTGACGTCTGGGCCTCGTGTACCACGCCCCCTCGTCCTCGTGCTGGTTGTTTATGTTTGGGGGTACTGAGCAGCAGAGGATCATTCCGTTCAGGTGTCTAATTTTCCGGGTAACCACCAGGTGGTGCACGAGGCCCGGACGTCACAGTCAGCTGTACTCAGAGGGGGGAAAATCCGCAATGGCCTGAGACAGCCACTGCTGATCCGGTGAAAGTGGGGGGTTACTGTACATGTTTCTTCTTTACCTGTTATTTAAAGCTACAGTCAAATGACAATCGAAAATATAAACCAACAGAAAGTGTTTTAGTTATGTAACAATCTGAAACTGTACTGGACAGACAAAACACAATTTTCCTAAAGATGTGTTTAATGAACTGAGCTGATATGTGGTCAGTGCAAATATCATTTAAATACAGTGACGCCACATCAATACATGGTCCAAGTAAACACATGATCCAAGTGAATACATGGTCCAAGGACGATCAAGACTAAGTCAAGACAAAGATAAAGAGATTTGAGTCCAAATGCCCAAAAAGAGAAATGTTAGTCACAGAAACACTGTACTTAACGGCAGCTGGACTCGATCAAGACCAAGTAGAATATTAGTTATGTGTGGTTGCATGTGTATAAAGTCTAAATAAGGTCTAAAAATAACTCTGACCAGTAGTTTACACATGATCAACGAATTTAATAGTGAAGATGGCCTTGTACTCTTTTTTCATGTGGACTGTAGCATCTCTTTAAAAGATATGAGTTGTGGCAGTTTTTCCTACAGGAATTTTTCTGTACAGGGTTTCTGTTGGTGTGTATCACTGTGGTAGTTAATGGGCGCAGTGATACACACCTGTGTCTTCAGTACGGAGATTCTGCCCTATCGAGGTCACTGTGCTGCTGGAAGACAACAAACCTTTTCAGTTTATCACTGTAGAAAGTGCCACCGTCTCCACAGATCTCTCCGACGCACTCCAGAGCTTTTCCTGCAGGCTGCCGTATCCAGTGTGTACAGTAGCTGCTATCAGTCAGTGAATATCCAGACACTTTACAGTTCAGTGTCATCGACTGACCAGGTGTTACAACAGTGGATCCAGACTGAGTCAACTCAATACAGTTAATACCTGTTGAAAAGAAACATTATTTTAGAATGAAAAAATAATTGAATAATCATTGGGCACAACAATCATGTGGTACTTAGCAAATTAAGCAATAGAACACCCTATACTTTTCACTGGTAAGGAGCCTATATGGGATGAGTTGAAAGAATGAATGTATGAATACTGAAGATGTATAAAAAGTCATGTCAGTGCCCAAAAAGCTCAGAAGAAGAGCGAAGAACTCTGAATAAACCAGCAACATCGCATCTCTCTGACTCCGTTTGATTTTTGGACTTAGAATAATTTTGGACTTAGCTTTAGCTTTTGCTTAGCTTAGCTTCGATTGCGTCAACATAGTCTGTCGTTGTAAAGCCACTTATCTTACAGGAGATCTTCACAGTTTCTCCAGGTTTCTTCACCACAGCAGGAGACTGGCCAGGTCGGATCTCAGCGCAGAAGACTAGTGTACCTGGTTTTACCATCAGTATAACAAGGCAGTACTGAGCAATCCTCAGCCCCATAATGAAACTCTTTGATGGCTGTAAATGTTGCCGTTCTGCGCTTTGATGTATTTGGTCAGAAAGGAGCTTTTTAAAAATTAGTCGATTATGAAGATGTAGATTTACATGAACACTCTTTGACCAATAGAGTAACATCAGTAACATTAACATCCAGGTGCATATTTTGTATTAATGTCGAAACACACTCTAGCCTAAGTTAATAACCTATCCTAACACAGCTGTAAAACCTATAAACACAGCTAAGAAAAAAATGACAAATAATGAGGTAAAAAACTCGTTCAGAACTCATGATAAAGGCCAAAAAGTCAGCAAACAAAGCCACACAAACGGAACACTTGAGCTTAGATAAGTGTACTCCCTTACTCATTCAGCGCTTTACCGCATATTCTGCGCATTCTGCGTATTTTTCTGTTGCACCACTAAACTAGTTCACCCACGTGAGCGTCGTAAACTCGAAACGTCATATGTCGAGACCCTCGTAACCCGAGGACCCCCTATAGTTCTAAATTTGTATTTTTTTTTTTAAGAATTCACATTCAGAATATTAGTTTCAGCATGTATATATTATAAACACTATATGCACGGAGTAGATCACACACAACAGTGCTGCTGGAGTTTTAAAATACTGTGTCGACTTACTGTCAGCTCTACTAGACACAACCTTTTTGCTGCTCCACCCTACAGAAGTAAAGTTATTGATGAAATATATCTGATGATAACTGATGGTAGTTATCTGATGATAATTGGTGGTAGTTATCTGATGATAATTGGTGGTAGTTATGTGATGATAACTGATGGTAGTTATGTGATGATAATTGATGGTAGTTATCTGATGCTAATTGGTGGTAGTTATGTGATGATAATTGGTGGTAGTTATGTAATGATAATTGGTGGTAGTTATGTGATGATAACTGATGGTAGTTATCTGATGCTAATTGATGGTAGTTATCTAATGATAATTGATGGTAGTTATCTGATGATAATTGATGGTAGTTATCTAATGATAATTGATGGTAGTTATCTGATGCTAATTGATGGTAGTTATCTAATGATAATTGATGGGAGTTATCTGATGCTAATTGATGGGAGTTATCTGATGCCACTATTGTTGTGGAAAATCGGAGCAAATCTAAGTCTGAAACTTTTTCTAAGTAAAAATGAAACAGTCGGGGAAATGCAGCGTGCTGTTTTATTGAAGAATGAAACAGCCTTGTGGTCCGGTGGAGGATCCTCTCCCCAGCTGGACCCGAGCTGGGTATTTTATAGGCATAAAAAAGCATTTATCCTTCCCACCTTTCCATAAGTTACAATGACATCAGTCTTTGAATATTCAAATCTCTGCCTCTTTCCCACTGTCTGCACCTTTCCAAGTGTTTTCCAATAGACACAAGGTCAGGTATCACTTAATTCAAATTCCTCCATCATGAAAGGTCATGCTCTTATTTTTTACCTTGTGCTCGGTCCCTGTACTTACGTGGACACCAGACCCCGAATAGCCCACTCCTCATGCCCATGCTGCACATGACCTGACATAAAAACATACTCATCACCTATCTTTGACAGGTGACCTTTTGGTTTTCCTATCTTGAGTAGACTAAATGTTTATTTAAATACAGTTGAAAGAGTACCTTTGTGGATTGTTTAGAATTTTCTGGCCCCTCTCCAGAGGTTGAAGGGCACATGCTGTTCTCCATGTGGTTACAGTCTATGGGTCCTTTCGTAGCTTCTGCCACTAAGTAAATACTGTATGAGCTATAATGGAGGTGAAGACATACCATACTGCTTAGTATTTTTATCATTAAAATCTTCATTACTATCTGATTTCATCCTCTAGTGATTCATCGGCAGTCAGTTTTAATTAAGGTGCTAAAGGTGTAAGGCGTCTGTGTGTGTGTGTGTGTGTGTGTGTGTGTGTTTGGGGGGTCATTATGTACTGCAAAGTGCAGTTGTTTGGTCAGTGGAGCTGAAGAAATGGACAGTGAGTGTAGATTTATGTGTAACTAACAAAGTGACTTGTTGGTGAGTGCTGTCTCTGTCAATTATTGGTAACCAGCTGTACATTTTAGAGGAAATTTTCACAATGTGAATATTTGAGAACAGTTCCTGAAGATCTCCCAGCTTAGATGATTCCCAGAAACACAGGACAGCATGCAGTATGTGTAGAACTAATCATTCCTTTATGAACTGTATGGCAGTGGATCTCATTTGTTAAATATTTTCCTTCATAATGACATAGTAACACAAATTACTCTTGAAGATCCAGACTGAAAAATTTTATTGATTTCCTTTACATTTTTTTTTAAGTGTATGCATTACTTTGTGTCACTGTAAGTTGTAACCATAATCGAATGCATACATTGTATAAAAACATATGTAAAAAATACACACTCCCATCTTTTTGCTTTTTAATGACTTTTTGTATGAGACACTGCAAATCTCTCGTGACAAAATTCTTTCGAGCCCCCCCATGTAACTTCTGTTTCTGTCTCTCTTTCTCTTGTAGGGTTTTTGTACAGCTGTCTGTATGAATCCCACCACAGTGAGTCTCGAGCACAGTAATACACTGCAGTGTCTTCAGGCTTCAGTTGAGTCATGTGCAGGTAGAAATTAGAGCTGTCCTTGGATGCTGTGAACCTGCCCTGCACTGCCTGGGCTGAGCTTTTGTGTGAGTCTGAATAATAGTAAATGATCCATTCCAGTCCTTTTCCAGGAGCTTGTCGGATCCAGTACATGTTAGTGCTCCCCACACTGAACCCACTGCAGGAACAGGTCAGTTTCTGGGATCCACCTGGAGCCACAACCACCGACCGATCAGACTGAGTGAGAACAACTTGAGAGTGAACACCTAAAGAGAAACACAACAAAACAGCAGGTTAAACTCTCTCAGTCCATTTCATGTATTATTATGTTCCATCATGCAGAGAGATAACAGACTCACATGCCACAGACAGCAGCAGCAGTACAGACTGGAGGAACATGGTCTGTGTGGAACCAGAGCTGCTCAGAGATGCCAGACCTGCTCGTTTAGACTCTACATATAAGAGATTCTGAGAATAATTTACATAATAAGTCAGGTGATGTAAAACACTTATGTATCAGGAGTGCAGTAGACAGGTTTGTACAGTGAGTGAACAGTGTCCCCTACTGGAAAAAAGTGAAACATTTTATTTGTTTGTTTATTTGTTTGTTTATTCATTCATTTATTTGTTTATCTGTTTATTTACTTATTCCCAACATCACTTAATTCAGTCACCTTGTTTATGACAATATTTATAATGGGACATTGCTTTTATTCTGTGTTAGAAATTAAAATCCTCCTGTAATCTTGTATTTCTGTAACATACAAAATTATATCCAAAGCCTGAAGCCCAAGACAGCATAACTGAGGTCACTTTCTCTGGGCAGGTAGGATGATCCTCTCTCACCCCCTCCACTCATTGTGACGACAACTAACATGGGTGTCTATTAGTTTACACAAAAGAAGTGGAAGCTTGTGTTCTCCTTCAAGTGCTCTGAGATGTCCCGTGACTCTGCTTTTTGAAAAAGTTGTGTTGGTGTTTCACGTGTATCAGAGGAAGCTCTGGATGATTCTTATGTAGGTGAATGTGTGGATTAACAAACAAATAACAGTCCTCTGATACCGTTCAGGTTCAGAGACTGGAGTGAAAATGAGAGTCTTTGAAAGTCCCTCAGGAAGCCTGGAGAACTGTTCCTAAAGACCACATTATAAATACAAGAAAATCTGGATCTCCAGAAGCAGAATGTGAAGAAATGAGGTTTGGCTCAATACATATGCACAGTACCCTTTGTGAAAATCCTGTTTTTGGAGTTTTTGTTGTTTTCTGTGGTTTCTTTGCTTTGTTTCTGTGAGGGAATAACCAGAAATTGTATGCGAGATCTTGACTGTATCTACAGTGAATGGTTGTTCCATTCTGAAATTTCTTTTGATTACCAAAAGCGAACAGTTAATCATGCCTGTGAAATCGAGAGGTTTTCCTTTAGGATAATGAAAGGTTCAGTGAAGCAATCGGCCTGGCTATTTAAAAATAACTGATCTAATGACAGTACTATGTACCATTAACACCTATAATGTAATTCATTCAGAGGGATTAGATGTCCTTCAGTATTTTCATTTAAAATGTGTGCAAATGCTACATTCTGCAAATTCTATAAAGGTCATTCATTTCATTGTTCCAAAAGTAAATAATGTATTATTTAAATATGAATTACCTAAATTTAAATAATTCCTTAGATGCTTTGATAATCGTCTCTAGGTTTTTGTAAGGTGTGTGTATTAGTTGGTGTCACTGTGAGTATCTTGCACAGTAATACACAGCTGTGTCTTCAGTCTGCAGATTCTGTCCGTTTAATGTTATTGTGTTTGTTCCAGTGTCTCTGGAGATGCTGAACTTGTTTTTCAGTTTATCACTGTAATCTGTACTCCCATCGCTATAAATAATTCCGATCCACTCCAGAGCTTTTCCTGCAGGTTGTCGGATCCAAGCTGTGCGATAACTTGTAACTGAATAAGAAACCTTACAGTCGATGGTCAGTCTCTGATCTGGACGGATCATCAAGGAACTGGGCTGAGTCAGTTCAACACAGCCCACATCTGTGTATCAAAAAACACAGTAAATTAGATTTTTAAAAAGGTTACCCATTGCATTAAACAACTAATAAGTGAAAAGTTATCTTTATGTTAAACTCACAGGATGCAGCCACCAGCAGGAGCAGTAGAGATGAAGAGAACATGGTTTGTGTTGAAGTTGGACCTGTGAGATCTTCTCTGTTCTGCAGAGCGTCTTTGAGAGAATCTCCAAAATATAGAGAGATCTGGGGGAGGGGATCGTATTTGCTTATCTAGTGACCCACGAAAGGCAAAGGTATTTAAAATATTGATTAAACAGCACTGTGCTTGATTTCAGAATAAAAAAACTTTACTGATCCAAGAGGAAATTGCTATGACTGCACGGACACACAGAGACACAAAAACAAGAACAATATAAAATGTGGTTAAAATAAGTCTGTGACGGTTGGAGGCCTCTAAAGCCGTCCCTTTTTGCAGTCATTGTTTTATTTTGGGACTTCTATTATGAAGTGGTGGTGGGGTTTCTTAAGATGGTATTAGTCACAGCTGGGTTTTGTTAGCATTTAGTGTTTGTGTTGTGTTATTGGCTGTGGGGTTTTGTGTTTCATGTATTTAAGGGTTTGTGTTCATGTTCGAGTTGTCAGTCCACTGTCATGCTGAGTGGTTTTGTGTTTCTCCCGTTTCTTTGTGTTTTGAATCTTGTTTCTGGTCCTCGTGCCTTTTGTTTTGTAAGCTTGAATAAAATATAACAAGGAAATGGAAGTCTGCGTGTGCGCCTGCCCCCATTCTGGAGACAAGGGGAATGTGACAAGGTCAAAATAAAACTCAGAACATACTCAAACAGAAATATTCTAAAATCCTTAATACTAAATACTTAGTAGTGAATATTAAATACTAAATGCTTAGTAATAAATACTAAAAACTAGTACTAAATACCAAATTAATACATAGGTAAAAATATTTGTATTTACTGTTAAAACATAATGTACATACACTCATTCTCACATGCACTAAATCCAGCATGTCAAAACTTCAGCGATTAAATGTGAAATGATTTTGATGATTAGAGTTCTGTTTACCGCAATGTTCGGAGTCTGATGACCTTCTGAAATTCCAAGGTCGGGCGTATAATTTCTTGATTGAATGAACTACACCTCTCTCTGTGAAGATGAGATTGACATTAGGTTGGAAACCGACTAGTCAATGAACTTTCAATTATTTTAATATATTGTAATGTTGTTGAATTATAAACAATTCAGGGACTTATCAGGAGGGCTGGCCTGAATTGTTTATACACTCTAGTATGCTTTTGTTACGTTTGATTTCTCTATTTAGTGTTTGTTCTTCTTTTTAAGCTACAAAAACTCTAAAATACATTGCACCAGCAAAAGCTTTTAAATTCAGTATTTATTAATATTTATAGTTCATTTTATTTAAATTCATCATAAATTCTTAAAAGGCAGAAATATTGCAGATCCCCTATTAGACAATTTTATCCAAGCCTCTTTTTGATTCTTAATTCCAAAAAGATCAAGAAATTTCCATCACCTTAGCAAAACAGTAAAGGTGCAGTGGAGCAACCTGTCAGACCATTTAAAATTAACTAATCTAATGAGAGCATTGTGTTCTGTGAACCATTACAGTTTTTCTCAGTTGATTCGGTGCATTTCAGAACAGAACTGAAATTCTCAAAACTGCTTGTTCATTTTCCACATCCTCGAGTCACTTGTAACAGCAATTTTGTTTATTTTATCATTTTGCAAATGCTTAAGTGCACTTAAGCAGACACTTATGTGCAATTGGCAGATGTATCATACATCATAGGGTGCTTATGTCATGATGATCAAAATACATTGTACTAGCCTTGAGTTGAATAGTCGTACGCTCCAGACCAACGTGTCATTGCATTCAAAAGTGTTGAACTAGTTATCATAAACTGTCAAGTATATTTTATAGATTTCTAAAAGACTTTTTTGCTAAATGTATTCAGAATACAGATGATTCCCTCACCACCTTAAATAGCTCTCAGGTGAAACTTGATTAGGGCAATGTGGGAGATCAACCAATCAACCAATCACTATGCAGTCCTCTAAAATTGCTCCTGAAACTTCAGCTGGCAAACATACAAAGACAAGCCTCAGTGAGGAAGAACAGCAAGGAAACACAACCTAAAAATGGAAGAACACCAAGAACATGATCCAGGCCAATAGCCCAGACCAAGAAGAGAACGGGTGCATGGTGTAAGGAGACAAAACAGAAGAGGTAGAAGAGGTCCAACATGTAGGCCAGTTCCTAATGGCATATGGGCCACAACTGTGGACCATGATATAAATCATAGCATTTCAATGGCTGAAGCAGGTTGAAGGATGCAGCCAAATTTGGGGAGAACAACTGTATCCTCATAGTCATAGTAAGTAATGCCATAAGCCTAAAGGAAATACAGACTAACATTATCGATGTCTTTTTGAACATCCTGTCTGTCAGCATCTCAACTACTGAGTGCTGAGAAGACACCAGATGAATATGAAGCAGTTACACTATGTACCATTTGAAAGGAACAATGATGGAGTAAAGGAACAGCACTGAGCATATACAGTAATACAGTAACTTTAATCTACTTTACAGTAAATGGTACAACATTGTATACTGACTTGTAGTATATGTAGTACAATTAGTTTCACCTCAACACATTAGTTACAGCTTTAGAAGCAACACGAATGTTAGGTTTGACTGTATTGTTTCCAAAATAAAAATGGATTTTACATCGAACTTAGTGTAGTACCTTGTTGGAATCAAGTGAACCACCTCATATTTTCATATACCTGGATGAGGCTTACTTCAATTTGGCCAAAGGAAGGAGACGTGGACATACTGTAGTCTGATTAGACAGAGAGTTACTGTTCACTCATATCCCTCTTGTGGGGCCATACAACACCCAACATCTCCTTACCTTCTCAGACACCCTCTACAGGGATCTCCTTCCTGAAGAGGAGAGTGGTCAAGAACATTTACCAGTGTATGTGGTTATTTGTGATAATGTGAATCTCCATCTCTCCTACCCAGTCAGGCAATGGTTTGCCAACAACCACAGGAAGCTGATGGAATTCCTACCACCACATTCCTCAAACCTACTGAGGAGTTCTTCTCAGCTTGGAGGTGGAAGGTATACGAACGTAACCCACATGTGCAGATGACACTGCTTGCTGCCATGGATGCTGCATGTGAGGACATCACAGCAGAGCCTGCAGAGGCTGGATGAGATATTCTAGACGATTCTTCCCATGCCGCATTACAAAAGAATACATCCGTTGTGATGTGGATGGGAACATGTGGCCCAACATACAGGATCATCAGCAATATTTATAAATTTTATTATTTTTTTAATTTTGTAGTTGATTTTTCATTTTCTATTATGTATATTATTCCCTATGTTATGCGTAAGGCATTGTACTGTTTTTTTTCTAGACTGCAACTACAGTGCATGGTCTGTCACCATAGAAACATTAAAATATTGTTCTTGAATTAATCTCCCTCAGTCTGTGATGAGTAATTCTTTTTCTTTTTCTGTGATTATAGCAAAGTGTATTTCATACTGAGTATTTTCTGCAGAGTTTTATTGGATTTATTTAGACTTTATATTTAGTGTGCTTGCTGTGTGCTTGGCACACTATTGTTCTTCTTAAGTTTTATTATTATTATTGTCTTTATTCCGTTCACCCATTCATGGTTGCTAAGTACTTTTTAGGCAGTTGCTATAGTGCAGGAGGGAGTTTCTATGGAGTTTCTGGGTGGTTGCTATGGGTTAAAAGGCAGTTACTATGGTCTAGGAGGTGGTTGCTATGATGTTTCTAGATGGTTACTAAGGTATAAAAGGTGGTTGCTATGGTGTAGGAGGTGGTTCCTATGGAGTTTCTAGACAGTTACTATGGCATAGAAGGTGCTAGCTGTGATATCGGAGGTGGTTTCTAAGTTTTTGGCAGTTGCTATGATCTAGGAGATGGTTGCTATGTAGTTTCTGTGTGGTTGTTATAGTGCAGGAGGGTGTTTCTATGGAGTGGTTGCTTTGGGTTAAAAGGCAGTTGCTATGGTGTAGGAGGTGGTTGCTATGGAGTTTCTGGGTGATTGCTAATTTATAAAAGGTGGTTGCTATGGTGTAGGAGATGGTTGCTAAGTAGTTTTAGGCAGTTGCTATGGAGTAGGAGATGGTTGCTATAATGTTTATGGGTGGTTGCTAAGGTATAAAAGGTGGTTGCTATGGTGTAGGAGGTGGTTCCTATGGAGTTTCTAAGGTGTTTATTGGAGGCAGGCCCATTTAAAATTTCTTCAGGAATTTTCTTCAGCCTTCTTCAGGAATTTTCTTCAGTTTCTTACAGTCGAAGGCCAGTCTCTGATCTGGATGGATTGTCATGGAAACAGGCTGAGACAGTTCAAAACTGCACACATCTGTGGATGAAAAAAATATCTTTTTAATTAAGTATACAACATGCAGAGTGAAGTGTCACAGAGATTTTTCAGAACAGCTTCAAAGTTAACTTATTGACTGAAAGTGAATAAGGTTTATGTTTATATTTGTGCTAAACTGAGTTTAGTTCTCAGCTATAATAAAGCCATGGTTTTATTGGGCAGACAAAACTGTACTTTTCAATTCAAAAAATGCATGAGCCAAATTCCAGTACAACTTTGGGACAATTGCTTAGATTGGATAGATAGATAGATACATAGATGGATAGATGGATAGATAAATATTAAGCGTAAAATATTACGAAGGAATAAATAAATAAAAGAAATGAAGGAATACATGAAAAATCTAAATAAATAAATTTTTTGTGTTGATGTTTTGTACCTCTAACCCCAACCCTAACGTCATCCCTGTCTGTGTGAATCCCACCACAGTAAGTGTCAAGCACAGTAATACACTGCAGTGTCTTCAGGCTTCAGTTCAGTAATGTGCAGGTAGAAATTAGGTTTGTATTTGACTGCTATGAACCTGCCCTCCACTGTTGGGCTGAGATATTTTTACTCTCAGAATAATAGTAAATGATCCATTCCAGTTCTTTCCCAGGAGCCTGTCGGATCCAGTGCATGCCGTAGTCACCCATATTGAATCCACTGCCGGAACAGGTCAGTGTGTGGGATCCACCTAGAGCCACTGTTACTGTCTTCTCAGATTGTGTGAGAACAACACCAGAGTGAACATCTAAACATGACGGGACAGAGGAACCATTGCCATGAAAGTTCATTTTGATAAACCTTTATCGGCCAAAGATAATTTCCATGTGAAATTTCCTCTTCAATAATACCCTGTCTTGGCTGTTCCACATAGCTTAGCCATTCTTATTGCACTATATATACTAGTCTAGGGTCTAGATAGCTCTGACTGGGAGGGGGGATTTAAATGTAATGGGTCGGCATGTGTTTAGCTGTTCAGAATATGAAATCTCAGGCCTACACTCAATAATGTGTGGAGATTGTTTACATATAAATCAACAGAGAAACTGTTTTGTATTTTAGAGACTGTGTGTCTTCAGGGCCAAACTAAAACATGCAAGGTGATATTTAATACACTAGATAATAGACAATGTAAAAAATATACAGTGCAACGGGACCAAGACAGTGTACAAACAACAGAGAAGAGTGGTTTTACACAGAACACAGAAGGTAGGTCCAGTTAAAAATCAATGGGGGGTTATCATCCGCACTACTAATCATTCAGAACCATCACTATGTACAGATTTATGGGTTCACATAATGCACTGTCTGTAATGAGGGGGAAGTTGGAAAGAGGGGCTGCAGCAATGAAGATGAATAATAATAATAATAATAATAAAACAGAATAGTGAAGACATTTGGATGCTTGTTTTGATGTTGAGTTTGTATTTTTATTTTGGGTTTTATTCATGTGTTTGTGTGTGTGTGTGTGTGTGTGTGTGTGTGTGTGTGTGTGTGTGTGTGTGTGTGTGTGTGTGTGTGTGT
>JBBJLS010048081.1:0-13545 GCA_037577275.1 Bryconaethiops microstoma
CTCTCTCTCTCTCTTTCTCTTTCTCTCTCTCTCTCTCTCTCTCTCTCTCTCTCTCTCTCTCTCTCTCTCTCTCTCTCAGATGTAGAGTCATCTGATTATGTGGTCGTGCTGCCGGACTAATTCATCCTTTGCAGCTTTCAGCTCTCAGACCTTATTTTGTGCGACATGGGGCTTTTTATAGATGAAATGAAACAAGTTTCTACATACTTTTAACTTATTTTATCCTGTTTCAAATGGACATCCAAAGCTTTTAAAGAGCCCATATCACCGAACAACACATTTTTTTTAATCACTTTTTGGCTGGAAATCTCCGCCCGTCCACGCTGAAGTTTTAAGTGTTTAGCTCCGAATTCTCAGTTCTGAATGAGGCACAAAAACCAAACAGAAGTTATCTGTGTATGTATCAGTCACAATAAAGACACAATAACAGCCTGTTTAATTCTAAAGCATGCAGAGGTGTTGAAAATGACTGTGTAAGAAAGAATTGTGCTTGTAAAATTAGCAAAGAAATAACAAATCAAGTCTATGATATGAGCCCTTTAAGCTTCTTTGGCTTTGGATAAACATCTATAGACAGTCATGGCAAAGTAGAGGTTGTAAATATGTGAGAAATATGAATAGTTTGCTTTTCTAGTTTGTTCGCGCTTCGTGAGTACGCTTGCACTAGCTGGTCGTCATTTTGGAGCATGGAAAGGCACCCAGAAAAGGGTGCAATCCTTCAGTTCTGTTGCTTTTTAGTGTTTCCTTTGGTCCCACACCTCTGACTGAACTCACTGAGCAATCCCCACGTTCATTCGAAATGAATGGAGGCTGCTACAGCATAGGAAAGGTGCTGAGGAAACTGGAACCAGGTCCACAGCTAGGGGTGTGCAACATAGCAGTACAACATGGTGGTAAATTGAAGCACTTCTAGAGACAAACATCGTGGAAGATCAACCTTTCTGAGTAGATCGTGGCAGATCAAGCCTCACTCTTCCTCTAGCATCCACTCTTTCGAAGTTACATGCCACACATTTATTCAGAGATCCAGAAGGTTAAAATGCCATTTATTTCTGATTTCAAATTGAATCTAAGCTACTAAAATAACTCTCCTCTTAAAGACCCGACAGAACGTGTCAGAAACGTAATGCAGCCTTTTTTAGAGAAACCGTGTGTGCCACATAATGCCAGTTTATGGTTTGTGTCACGTGAGAGTTCGTTACATGGAGGTGTCAGGTCTCTTGTTTGTGACTTTTCTATTCATGATGTAAAACTGCACAGGGCTGTTTAAGCAGCCAAGTGTGAAACAGTCATAAATGTGTAAAATGTTTTCAAGATGAATCATCACTGACTCTTCTGATAATCGGAGCAATTTAATGGCGGTAACTTGCATCAGCATGTGTATATCAATCTGATCATCTGTGCTTCAAGCCCACCATATAACTGCAGGCATCACAAAAGACAGATGAGGCCAATTACAAAATGCTTGTAAACAACAACATAATTTATAATCATGTGCAAAAGTTTGGGCACCCCCATTTGAATGATGTTCGTAATGTAAATAAGGACAAATCCTCTACAAACTTTTGCACATTTTACTGCACAATAATAATTATAATAATAATAATAATAATAGTAATAAAAATATATGTCGATTTATTTTTTAAATGGCATTTACGCTTATTCCCTGTAGAGAATGTGTGTTTCCCTTTAAAAAAGCAGCAAAACATGTCGTTTGACCAGTGGTGTTCAAACGTTTGCAAATGACTAATTCATTTTGCCAATTGTTTGGTTCTTTTATACTTTCAAATGTTGAATAAAAAAATGATTGTACTCTCTATATCTGTGTGTATATATGTATGCATACAGACAAACACGCACACACACGCGTGCATGCAAACACACATATATAAATGTATATATTGGTGTGTCACGCAATTAAACATTTTTTAAATTAATTACAAGCTCTCTGATTAATTAATCTAAATAAATCGCATACATTTTGGCTGTAAAAGTATTTAAAACATTTAAATGAATTTTTGGCATATGAGTGAATGAATAATCAACATTACAGACTTTCAACATCTTTTATTTAATAACTGTTTTATTTAATAACTGTTCAGCCAAATTCGCTGAAACGCCTTTGGAGACGGCTTATGTTAGAAACATTCCTGCAGTCAGCATGACAACTGCACGCTCCCTCAAAAGTTGCGACATCTGTGGCACTGTGTCGTGTGATCAAACTGCACATTTCAGAGCTGCCTTTTATTGTGGGCAGTCTAAGGCACGCCTGTGCAATATTCATGCTGCCTGATCAGCACCTTGATATTCCACACCTGTGAAGTGGGATGGATTATCTCGGCAAAGGAGAAGTGCTCACTAACACGGATTCAGACAGATTTGTGAACAATATTCGAGAGTAATGGGTCTTTTGTGTATGTAGAAAATGTTTCAGATCTTTGAGTTCAGCTCATGAAAAATGGGAGCAATTTTGTATATTTTTGTTCAATGTAGTGTGTGTGTGTGTGTGTGTGTGTGTGTGTGTGTGAGTGAAGAAAAGCTTCCGTTTGCAACCCATGGCCATGTCATCGAAGTAGGTTACCACATATAATTCATGGGTTAGCCACATAGGCCACTGGGTTCCATCCTGTTCATTTTCTCTGACAGAACACAAAATGAAAATGGCAAGTAAAAACACACAATGGAAACAACAAACGTCAAACGCAGTGGAGAGTGGAAAATGAGCTGATCCCTCCTACGCCGGATATTATAGATTTTTGGGTTTTGATCAAGCAAATTTAGCAAAAAAAAGCCACACATTCAGTGTTTAAACGCCCACACATTAGACCTTTACGCTGCAAGTGCCATGCTGGGCAGTGTTGGAAATGTTTCTTAAAGTACTTTTATGTTTCTGGTTTCTACGCTTTAAATAGAACACATGGAATCAGTTGCTAAGATAAGGAAAATTGACAATTTTGTCTAGTTTTATTTTAAACCCGAGAAAGAATTAGTAACTCAAAACCAAACAAGACCATAATAGCAAATGCAATTTTCTTAGAGACCCTGCTTTTAAGATAATTATTAATGCCATTGTGTCATTATCAATGGTTATTGTGCATTTCATTAGGATTGGTATCTAACATACAGGCTATACATTGATCAGCCACAACATTAAAACCACTGAATGGTGAAGTGAGGAACACTTATTATCTCATTACAGTGGTACCTGTCAAGGGATGGGATATATAAGACAGCAAGTAAACAGTCAGTTCAGGAAGTTACTGTGTTGGAAGAAGAAAAATAGAATGGGCAAGCGCAACAGTCTGAGCGACTTTGACGAGGACCAAATTTTGATGTTTAGACTACTGGGTCAAAGCAAAACTGATGGTCTTGTGGCGTGTTTCCAGTGTGCAGTGGTTAGTACCTACTTGGGGAAGGTATGGCATTAGAATGCACCATGGGGTTCATGAAGGTAAGTTTGATGCGCTGGGCAATGTTCTGATCTCTAGTTCTGCTGGGAAACGTGGGGTCCTGGCCTGTGGATATTACTTTGACACCTACCTAAATCCTGTTGCAGACCAAGTACGCCCCTTTATGGCAAAAACATCCCCAAATGCCAGTTGCCTCTTTCAGCAGTATGATGCACCCTAATACCCTGTAAAAACTGTCCCGAAATGGTTTGTGGAACCTGACAAAACATGCAAGGCACTGACTTGGCCATCAAGTTCCCATTTCTACAATAGGCCTCAACCAAGCTGCTATTCTAATGTGCGCTATTTGCTCCAGTATTCATGTACAGTGGTGTGGGTTTTCCGATGCATCGGATGGTAACTGCGGAGTGTTTTGTACTTGTCCCGGCAGACTCTTCAAGACATTGCTGCAGAATGAATCACGGCTATGTTTTATTTGCTATATATTCAGCTGGTAGCCATGGGTTCGAATCCCAAGACTGCTAGCGGCACCACTGAGGTACCTTTGAGTAAGATACTGTCCCCACACACACTGCTCCCTGGGCGCTGTTCCTGGCTGCCCACTGCTTCACTTGGTGAATGGGTTTAAAACAGAGGAAGAATTTCACAATGGTGTGGTGTGTTCATGTACGACAAAATGGTCACTTTACCCATTCATTATGAATTTATTAGAGTAGATATTAAGTCATGCAGTATGTGAAAGTCATTCATATGAGCAGTTTTGAGTGGTTTTTTTTCACTAAATAGAACAGACACTCAGTTAAGACGGCCTCTCTAAACCACAGCTTCCTCTGTTCTTTTGTTCTTGTTTCTATTTGTTGGACGACGCCTCAGACTTACTTGTGTACAGACCATGATCTGACTTTTAACCATGGAAAGTACACACTTACTTCCTGCTCAAAAAAAGAGTCTTTTAATTATTCGCTTTTTTACTTTGGTTTTGAGTCATACATTTAATCAACGGGTCTAACATTTCTGAGTGCTGCGGCATCCTCAATCATCCTCAATCATCCTCATCACCCCCCCATACAGAAACATTGTTTATTGTACTTGCATTTAATGGGTTTCCTCCAGAGTCTCTGTTTTCTGCCACAGTCCGAAGACATGCGTGTCGGGTGAATCGAGGAGGTGTGAGTGAATGATGTGGCCTGGTAATTTATGGACTAGGGAGTGAACGTTCATGTTTATATGAATATTTAACGTTATATTTATAATATTTAATGTTAATTTTTAATATTTAACGTACATTTTTAATATTTAACGTTAATGTTTATATGAATAACCATTGATTGGCGTTTTACATATCACCTCTTCTATTTGTCTGTCACAAAAAAAAGAAGGAAAATTCATTTTTCTACATTCAGTGAAGAGCCATTTTGAATATTTTTAAGCTTAGTTTATAAATGGACTTGCGACTTACCTTCAGCTATGTTTACATATCACATCATGTATTTTTATATGAAAAAAAAACAAGGAAAATAGGGTTTTCTAGGTTTAATGAAGGGCTGTTTTAACTCTTGCCTCACTGTATTCTTGAATAAAAAAACTACAAATCACTTTAAAGATCTTGACAGTGTTACAATAATGATATTTAAGGTATTTGCAGTGTAATTCTATAAAATTGTTGTTTAAGCTTAGTTTATATATGGACTAGGGAGTGAACTTTAAACAGGTTTACATATCACGTCATTGATTTATCACAAAACAAGGAAAATTCAGGGTTTTTTTGAGTGACTTTATAGTGATTTTTTGACCTACAAATCACTATAAAGATGCTGATAGTTCTTAAATAATTACATATAAGAGATATTTACAGTGTAACTGTGAAATAAGGTAATTCTCAGTCCAGGGGCGTGGCTAACGCATGATGTATTACACGTCATTTGCGGAGTCTATTTTTTGTACATTTCTGAAAATGGGGGGGGGCTTTAACGATTATTCGTAAGACACCCTAGACAACCGAATCAAAAAACAAATAACCAGTACACTAAGAATGTTACATATAATTGTAGGCAGTTAAACTACACGGACTTTAGGAAGGAATTCTTTGTCTGGCTGTACTAGTCCTTCACATGTCTCCCCCTCCGAGAGTCATGGACTCTTCCAGCATTTTGAAGCTGAACGCGGGAGGATGTGATTTGGTTGGATCGAGTCGAAGAAGCAAACTTTAGGACCAAATAAAAGAAATAACATAATTTTTTTAAACCTGGCACTGGGTTATGTATGTGATAAGAAAAAGTGAACACTATTGAACCTGGTTTTGTGCCGTTTACTGCTACAGCTTGAGGAAAATAATGTAAAAATTAACGACGAGCTAAGCTAACGTTAGCTTTTTTTTCTGTCTACCTTTGTTTACGTTTGTAGGTTGTGGGTTATATTTAGTATTGAACGTTTTTATTTGATATAGCGACATTTTGTAAGAACATGGATGTGACAACGTGTCTGAAGTCTCTGCTTTTGGCGATTAGGCGGTACAAAAACAACAAAAACACTGTGAATTCATCTCAGCTGCAGAAACACATTGAAGTGAGTTCACATTTCCATCTACTCTTCTTCATCCTCTTCTAGTTTCAGCTGCTCCCGTTTCCATTTCCATCTCCTTTCATACTCTGCATCTTCCTCTCTCACACCACTTGCCTGTATGTCCTCCCTCACCACATCCATAAACCTTCTACCAGGCCATCCTCTTCTTCTCTTCCCTGTCCTCTCCATCCTCCTAACATACTCCGTGTCTCTCCTCAGCACATGTCCAAACCAACGCAGTCTCGCCTCTGACTTTTCCTCCAAAAGGTCCAACACAATGATTTTATAAGAGAATCCAACTGTCTCTCTTATAAAATAATTCCTGATCCTGTCCATCCTTGTCACTCCCAGTACAAATCTGATCATTTTCAGCTCTGTCACATCCAGCTCTGCTTCACTGTCTCCAACCATCAAACCAGACCACATAACTGGTCTCACTACCGTCTTCTACACATTCCCTTTCCCTCCTGCCAGTACCTGCCTGTCCCAAATCACTCCTGTCACTCTGCTTCATCCATTCCATCCTACCTGCATTCTCTTCTTTTCCTGCTACTCTGGACTATTGACCCCAAGTATTTGAACAACTCCACCTTCGCCAGCTCTGTTCCCTGCATCCTCACCATTCCACTGTCCTACGTTTAATTCAGTCGTAGTCCTACTGACCTTCATTCCTCTCCTTTCTGCAGTGTCTCCTCAACCTACTCTCTACTCCCACTACATATCACAGTGACATTTCTATGTACTATCTACTTATGAAACTCGCTAACAGAATAACAGAACCTTATCCTCATGCCTAAAGATATCATTACTTTGTTTACATTCGTTTTATTTCTGCATTTCTTTTTAATAAATTACTTTCAGCTACATTTATATGTTTTAAAGGTGTTGAACAAATAAAATGTGACTATTTTGATTCTATGCATTTTGTTAAATGTGCAGCCTTTGTATTTTTTTGGAGTTTTTGTTGTTTATTGATTGCACTACACGTATAGGATGTGCTGATGGTCTCAAATGTGTAGGGTGGAGCTCTCACACACTAAAGGTGAGAAATAGTTGCTTGCTGTGTTTGACTGTCTTTGATTTATTTTTTCTAAAGTGTCTGCAAGCCCTGCAGCGACAGTGTGAAGATTCTGCCCTGTGCCACACATGTAGTTTTCTCATGTTTAATATGTCTTGCGGAACATACACTACCCTATGTGAAAAAGATATCAGGGTTTGGGCTAGACCCCTTACTTCCAGTGACGTGTAGTCTTAATGCTTCAGCATACCAAGACATTTTGTGAAGTTCTTTCTCTGCATTTAATACATTCACCCAAGTGAATCAGCGGGCAGCCAGGAACACAGCGCCGGTTGAGCAGTGTGTGGGAACGGTAGCTCAAGAGTACTTCTGAGATGCCACTAGCAGTCTTGGGATTTGAACCCAAGAGCTTTTGATCACAGGGCAAACTCCCTAACCACTAGACCACTAGCTGCCATACTTCCAACTTTGTGGGCACAGTTTTTGGGGAAAGCCCTTGTCTGTTCCAGCATGACTGTGCCCCAGTGCACAAAGCAAGGTCCATAAAGACATGGTTGGGTGAGTTTGTCTTCAACCCCATCCGACACCTTTGGGATGAACTGGAATGGAGTTTGCGAGCCAGGCCCTACAGAATGAATGGGCACAAATTCCCACAGAAATGCTCCAAAATCTTGTTGAAAGCCTTCCAAGAAACTGTTTTAGCAGCAAAGGGGGATCAACTCCATAAGTTTATGTGTTTAAATGCAATGTCACTGAAGTCCCTGTTGGTGTAATGTCGTCCCAATACTTTTGGCCATGTAGTGTATGTACTAAAATGTGTGAAATTCCCCTTGTCAATGTAACTGATCTGTTACATTGACATATGTTGTATACTGAGCTCCTTTTTGGTGTTTTGTTTTTGTAGGATGTGTCAGGCCTGAAGTGCACCAGACTCCTAACCTCAGGCCAGGTGCTTCCCAGCGAGTGTTTGAGTGGCCTGCTGGAGGTAGCCGGAGATCCACACACAAGTCATGCCCTCATCGGGGCCATCCTTTCTCTGCTGGCTGAGCTTGGTACTTCAGGTTCATGGGGATTGATGGGGGGTTTACGTTCATGGGTCACCAGAAACATTATTATGTTCATTTGTAAAGTGAACACTCACATTGCATTAATGGGGTGTAATAGTGTTAATACAGTATTGAAAAAAAATGCTGGTCATAATAGTGTATTGAGGTTCTTTCATTTTGGTTAAATCCACAAACTGAAAAAAAAAAGAGTATCCAATTTTTATGAGACTTTTTTCATAGTCTATAAAATAATTTATTTTTTTGTATTGTTCACAGATCAGTTTCAAAGTTTTATAAATGCACTATTCTATACAAGTACATGCTGGTTTTACCATACTTGTAAATTCATAAAATAGATTAAAAAAAAAAAAATCAGCAGTTGTATTGAATCTGAAAATGTGTATCATTACACTTCTTCTAAAGCAGATAAAACACAGTGGAGTAATTCTTATATTTTCTGAGGGCATCTTTCTTTTCCAGCATCTGATGAGGACAGCAAAGAGGCCCTACACAGCAGTTATAACATTGTTGGCACATTGTCAGCCTTTGTCCATTGGAACAGAGCCACCGCAGAGGAGCCTGTGGTGTTACAGGTAAAGGCTGCACACATGCTGAATCGCAATGTCCATGAAAACCATTTGGGCGCAGACATTCATTTAAATGCCACAAATCATTGAAAACAAATTTCCTCACTTTTTTTTTAAAAAGAACAAGTAAAATGTAGTATGTGAAAACAGTTTAAAACATACCATCCAGTCCCCAGTCTATACAGTCCAGCAAAAAATAAACCGATTTCAATTCAGTGTTAAATAGCAATTTGTGGGTGTCACTTCAGTAAGTGTTGAGTTTACAGTTTTATTTTAAAATTATAGTGTTCCCTGTAGTTCCTTTCACCAAATTCAAAACACTGTATTTGCCATCATTGCTCTGTTGTAAGGTATTGAACAAAAAAATATTACTAAATTTGATTCTGTACATATTATTTTTAAATGTGCAGCCTTTATGCACTTTTAGTTTTTGTTGTTTATCGACTGCACTGCGTGTAAAGGATTTCTTGATAGTCTCAGATGTGTAGGGTGAGAAATGGGTTCTTGCTTTGTCTGACCGTCTGATTTTTATTTCTACAGTGTTTGCAGGTCTTACAGCGACTTACTTACAATGTGAGGATTCTGCACTGTGCCTCACATGTAGATGAACTCCTTAGTTTCCTCATGCTTAATATGTAAGACTTATATCATATTCAACTTATTTGTACTGCCTTTTAAATGTTTGGGAACAAGTGTGTAAAATTATAAAATGTTCTAATATGCTAATCTTGAGCAAATTCAGGTTTAAAATGATTGGTGAATACACTGTGGAAAGAAAATTAAAAAAGGAAAATTAATTTTAACCGTAGAATTAATACATTTACATCAGGAATATAAATAAATATAAATATAAATCAATGATATGGAGTTTTCCAAATGGAGATGCAATCAATATATATGTGTACACAGCTGCTGATGACAGTAAAGTAACCTTGAACCTTGAGTCTGAAGGCACCAAATAAATGTAAAAGGATAATTACAATGATTATTTTTATTACTTTTTCACATAATTCTTGACATGTTCAGTAGAACATATAAACATAAAAGTATGTTTAGGCAAATGGCTTGTGATAATTAAATCTACACTTCAAATTATTATTGTAAATAAAATACATTTATTACATGGCTAGTGATTGCAAACTTTTGAATGTGTATTAATGCAAATTACATTACTTTGTGACAGATCAGCAGGTGTCATTAAAAAAGGGTTTATTGTTAAAAATACAAACTGAATCTAGCTTTTTAAAGTGAACCCTTGAGTTTAAAAATTCAGCTGCATTTGCCACCAATTCCTCTGTTCTAATTTTAGAGTGATAAGCAATTAGTTTTTGATTGAGTGCGTCTTGTTTGTGAACAAATAAATATTACTTGAGGCTGCATTAAAACATGGTTAGGAACTGAAGAGAAAGTTGACTCTCTGTCTCATTGTTCTTTTGATCCCAGCCAGTCTAATAATGACGAAATTACGAAGCCCTGTTTGGGGCTGATGGCCAACCTGTGCCGACACAACCTGTCTGTGCAGGCTCAGATCAAGTCTCAGGTAGGAGCCACCTGAGCAGATCTGCAGTGGTTCTTTAAAAATCTTTTAATTCGTTATCAATTTTCTTCTTACTACCATTTTTCTTTTTCTCTTAACAGAGCAACGTTAAGGCTTTCTACAGGGCCTTGATTAATTTTTTAGGCCATAACTGTCTGACCGTGGTTGTCTTTGCGCTGTCTATTTTATCTAGTCTAACTCTCAATGAGGAAGTGGGTCAGAAGGTGGGTAGATTGACTTTCTGATCTTAGTGTGTTTTTCTATGCTTTTGAATGTTTACCTAGAAACAAGCTTTTACATTGCTTTTAATTACAGCTTTTCAATGCAAAGAACATCCACCAAACCTTTCAACTCATCTTCAACATCACTGTCAATGGTGATGGCACTCTCACAAGGAATTATGCTGTTGACCTGCTAGTGGATCTTCTCAAAAGCCCTAAGATTGCAGATTACCTCACCAAGTAGGTCTCTCAATATAGTCTAGAATGCGAATTGCGTCTGAATTATTGTTATTTAACTGTTCTCTCTCGCTGACTATAGCTATGAGCATCTTCCCGCCTGCCTGAACGAGGTAGTTGGCCTCCTCCATGGGAAAGACCCAGACACGGCAGTTAAGGTGACAAACCATCTTGTTGATCTTTATCATGAGATGTGCTAGGTGTGGGAATAAAAGTGAAAGTACTATGATAAGAACCAAAACAGGGGACAAATGAGCTTGAATTGCTTAAACAATTTTAGATTAGACAGAATGCATAGCGGAATTTAAACATTTACACAGCTGCTGACAATGTTTGTGCATGTTTTACAATGAATGCTTTTTTCTTTTTTTTTTTACGTTGTTACATTTGACATTACCTTTTTCTTGCAATCAGATTGAATAAATGTGTCATTTGTTGCCTTTGAAAAGCTAATAGAATGTGATTTTATAATGAAAATAACAATTTACATCAAATCAATTTGGATCTTGTGGAGTTTGTTACCCATTCCTAAGAGAGACTACAGAACTACTTTTACTAATTCACAAGCCATAAAGCTTGACATTACTTTTGGGCTTGCAGGTGCTGGAGCTTCTTGTATCTCTGTGTTCACTGCCAGCCCTGCGCAGGCTCGTCCGTCAGACGGTGCTTCGGCCTGCAGCGCTGTGTGTGCAGCCTGGTATCAGGAACGGTGCCCCGGCCAGAAGACCAGAGCCATGCCTGGACCTGCTCCAGTGGGCCACAGGGCCCCTGCAAGGACCAGAGCAGTGCACACTGTTGGCTCTGGCTCTTCTCACTGAGCTGTTTGAGGTGTGTAAGTCAGTAGAGTTTGATTACCATTAGCACAGACTGGGTCTTAAGCGTGTATTATCTGGTTGCCATTTGTTTGGTACACTTACCTGTGCATTGGTGCATGATGTCAATAATAATACTAATTATTATTAATATAATAATAACAACATAGTTCATATTATTACAGCATAGTTTAACCCTTTGCAAACGTTATGGCACATATATTTATTGTTCTCCAATGTATTAAGCTACACACATTTGTAGGAAAATGTCACGTTTAAGTTCATTCCCTGTAGTAGATGTTTTAACGTCCTAACTTTTCATTTAGAAATCCAGCAAAAAGTAATTTAACCTTTACTTAAGAACAATAGGTACACATAGTAGGCATACAGTTACTGAGTGCAGCCTAAGTGCTTCTGCACATGTTTTCATTCTTTATCCTGTTTCACAGTGGAAGTGGAGAACTATAATGCACGTACTGACTAGATTTATTTTGGGTGGAGGCCTTAATGCACACTAACAGTCAAAAAAATTGCACATTCATTTTTGTAATGATAATTGAGTGTTCATCAAGGTTTGTACTAACCCTTTGCAGAGAGCAAACATTTGACCATCTAGCTATTGAGCATAAAGTACACCCTTCCTGTTCACACTACAAAAAGATACACTATATTTACCCTCACACACAAAACAAGTGCTGGGCATTGTCTTTTTTGTGGTAAACAGAAGGAATGAATACATTCAGACAACTCTAAAAACTTGCTGACATGTAACAGGTGAGCAATCATTTTTGATGGCCAGTGTTTAACAGACATTGTGATTTCACCTCCAGGATGTTGTTGACTCCTCATCATCTGGTTCTGCACACTCATTTGTGGAACTCGTGCTGCCAGCACTGCAGGGTTTGCTGCAGGCTCCAGACCCCAGTGAAGGAGAACAGCTGCTGAAGAAGCACTGTGTTAGAGCAGGACGTGTCATGGATCTTCTTCTAGATATCCAAGCTCATGCTCATCATCTCTCTCTCAAAACAACCTTAGTCGTGGTGTAGTACAGTCATAAAATGTGCTCTTCTTAGATACCTTATGAGGATTTTAATAGTAATATATGTTTTATGTTTTGTTTTATTAACATGATTCAGTTTGTGTATGTGATTGTTTAGGCAGTTTGCTCAATGCATAAAGATCTAAATCCGAAGGAGTGCAAATCTAGTGCTTTTCACCCCAAACATGTCTTACCTGAGCAACAAGAAACAAGAAATCCGTAAATTTGATTTAATGCCATATATCAGGTCTATCAGGAATAATGTGTTTTAGTCCTTAACATATCCACTGCTATGTGGAGAAGACTTTCTGAAGACCCTGGTGTCACAGCACATAAGCTCAGAACTGTGTTCGTCTCAGGTGGAGCTGCTGCTTTCTAACACTCAGGACTATCTCGGCTCTAGTGGCTCTAGCACTGACTCACAGCTCAGGTGGGTAACACATTAACTTGTAGACTGAAGCACACAGAAACAGAAGGATGGGCGATGTTAGAACAGATGTCAGAAAACTTGGTTTTGGCTCAAGAGGCTGCCAGTTTTAATCCTAGATGGAGTACCGACCATTATGGGGTTGATTCTTTGTATTGGACCTTTTAAACCTTGTCGTTTGTCCATCTAAAACACCACATTTAACAACCAATGAGATGAACATTTAGTAAAATGCAGTTGCATGGTTTGTCGTCTAGATGGATGTTACTAACTACAAGTGTTAAAGAACTGGGGTAAAGTGTTTGACAGAATATATGGGCCAAAAATAATGTCAGTAAATAGAACAAATAAAGATAAACTAAACACAACATTAAAGGGCCCTGTGATAGAAAATCGATTTGTTTCTTGCTTGTTTGAAATAAGATTTACATTTGATATAATATTTACACAGTGATGTTTCAAAACATAATGTTTAGACCCTAGTCCACACAGTCCATTTTTGATTTTTTTTTTTTTGTGATATAAAGAGCACCTACATTACTGTGCAAAAGTCTTAGGCACCTGGGAAAATGATACTTAAAACCTGTTTGCTACTGGACAGTAGTGTTAAGTTAGTGTTAAAACATTAATATTACAATAAATACAATTA
>JBBJLS010048101.1:0-13544 GCA_037577275.1 Bryconaethiops microstoma
TACACACACACAGACATACATACACACACACACATATACATACACACACACAGACACACAGACACACACACACACACACACACACACACACACACACACACACACACGAAGTTTAAATGCGGAGTTCAGTTCGTGTATGTTGGAGCAAAACAAACAAACAAACAAACAAACAAACAAACCCACCAACCTGTGCCAAACTCTACAAATCCAAAACTATGGACCCCTGTCAAACATACATGTTGGGAATTGCACTGTACCTGTAACGTGGGCTCATCATCAGGATAAGCTGGTAAAGCAGGAAGGCACAGCACAGCTTGCTGAGACAGCTGAGAATACTATACAAAGAAGTAAAAATATATTAAAAACCTTAGAGAGGGGTTCCCAACCTTCTGCAACCCAAGGCCCACAAGGCAGACCTCAAAAGTTTCCACAGCCCACAGAAAGATTTAATCCAAACACAAAAAGATATAACTTCATAATCACTGTTGTTTGAAATTTCTCTTAACAGTATAACAACACAAAAGAAGCACCCAAAAAATCTGAGAATGTATCCAAAATGGATCAGTTCCATGCAATCAAAAATAATTAGTAGGGTCAATTCGACCATTCATGCATTTCATCAGACTAACTGACAAGCTTGACAGAAATAACATGGCTAGGTTCGGCTAGTACATAGTTTTTTGTGTGTTGTACAGTATTACCGAGTTTAAATGTCATTTCTTTTTTAGCAAACTTTTTAGTTCGCTTATGTCTACATAGTTATAAAATAAAAACACAATGCATGATTGCTGCTAACTAGAATAAATGCTAACTTAAGATGGTGACTCATCTTAGATAATGACTCAAATCTGAGGGAGTGTAGCTGAGCAACTGGTGATAGAAGAAGGCAAAATCAAACCTGCTACATGTTGTTCAGATCTGCAGCCTGTTCAGCGCACATAATGTTATGTTGCATGCAGGATACAGAGACAAACTGTTCCACATGCCACAATACAGGTGCAGTTGTGATTAAATGGTTTAACTATGAAAATAAAAATGAATGTCTGAGAGATCAAAGTTGGATGACTGGTGTTGGAATGCCAGAAAGACAAAATCAAATACACCACTGGGCAGACTTGGTTCTGATGCTGACACTTAACAGCACAAAGACTCAAATCTGAGTCGGAACAGTCAAGTAACTGGTGTTGGAGCAATAACCAAAATCAAACATGGTCTGTGGTGTTGCACTTAGCCATTGTGGTGTTCAATCTAACATCCTGTTCCTGATTTCACTTGCGAAGCATCCTTGGAAAGTTATTGCGTACAACACAAATTTGGATTAAAAGTATAGTAACACCTGTGGGGTAATCAATCTAGAGTCTTTGAAGGTCACACTGTAAGCTTTCTGGTTCTGAATAAGCAAGTTTCAACCACCATGCAAAACATAACAGTTATCTATGGTCTAAAAGGTATTACCGACTTTAATTAAGTTGCTTTTGTTTTATTTCTTTATGAGCATATTTAAGGTTTATTATGCCTTTTACTATGTCACTGACTGTCATCTCTAATACATATGATTCACCCAGTGACACTGGAAACTGCAACCAGAATGGATAGAGATCAGAATGGGATGCGGGATTGACTGGGGGCCACACCATCATGGAGCCACCAGAGCCAATGTCCTGTGTAGTTATTCTGAGGTAATTTCCTGATCCTGATCTTCCCGTCTTTCTATCAGTGAAACATGTACAGGGGGTCCTCGAGTTATGACACAGATCCGTTCCTTCGACAATGATGTAACCCGAATTTTGATGTTAGCCTAAGTCACTTGCCGATCCGAACACAATCTAGAACATAAAAACACAACTAAGCCACAGAAAAAGGAAAAAGACAAATATATTGCACCCACTGTACTGTAGTAACAGAAAAAATGACAAATAATGAGTGTAAAAACACAGTGCAAAATAGTGTAGGTGAGTGTACTGGGGGACGCCAACTCCCTCCCTCATACGCATGTTACTGCGCATTCTGTGTATACTGTGTATTCCAAACTAGTTATGAGAGTGAGCGTTGTAAACTCAAAACGTCGTATGTCGAGACGACTGTTTACCAGCTGCCAAGGCGCTGGACAGGAAACCTGAAGCTGTTAGACAGCCATAGGTGTGCTAGGAGAGTTAGTCTGCAGCAGTCTGAGGTTACTAAGAATAAAATTATATAGGCGTGTGAATAGGCCTAGGTAATGTCCAGTGCTGTAATACACTCTAGCCCCATCCCTATGATAAATCAGTCAGTCAATGAAACAATCACATCAGTCATTTTGACGCCTTATTTCAAACAGAGACCTGGATTAAATTAATGAGTTTGCTGCATTAAACGAGGCCATCCTCACAGATCATGTACACAACCACAGAAAAAAATGAGAGGCATGGCAAAGATTCACAGAAATCCCTTAGGTATTAATCAGAAAACAGGTTTTACCTTCACTTACTTTAAATTCTATTTCTTTACATAACTAATTCAGACATACATAAGACCTTTAATTATCTACGGGCCACCAGGGCTTTTACAGAGCTCTAATGAGAATTTTGTGGTTTTCTAGTAATAAAGTAATAATTGTTGGGAGACTTTAATATTTATTTTGAACCCGATTTACTGTAATATAACTTTGCTTCAATTCTAGATTCTGTAGGTTTTACTCAAAATATAATGAGGGCCACTCATTACTGCAGTCACATCTTGACCCTTCTAATCTTGACCCTTGTTGTTAGATAACATAGCTATTATTCCCCAGACCAGTGATCTCAGATCATTACTTCATCACATATGGGCTTCATCTTAGCCATAATATATGTACACACTTTTGCTACCGTGACAATACAATAACATCCTCCATAGCTTTTAATTTTCCACCTGGCACACAAACAGTTTGGTTCTATAACCAAACAGAATGCTCAGAGAACTCTTTGTTCCACTTCAGAAAATGTGGCACCTGTAACATGTAAGAGAACGATACAGAAAAAACCTTGCTTCTTAGTACGATGGTCATATACTACTTATTCGACTTAAAAGAAGTCTTAAAAGAAATCTTATCAAAAATAATCTGGTCTCTTTTAGCAACAAACATCTCCTTTATCTTAGTTTTAAAAGCTTTTTGTATATAAGCTAACAGCTTTTAAGTCTCTGATCAGGAAACCAAGTTTTGATCCATGTAAGATATCAAATTACAGACATATTCCTAAACTACTATTTATATCTAAGATTTTGGAGAAATATCCACCCAACAGTTATGTTCATATTTGCTTAAGAAAAATAATGAACAATTCGAATCTGCATTCAGGCCTCATCACAGCACTGAAACAGCCCTCGCAAAGAAAGTAAATTATATTTTTACTGTCCGCTGAGAAAGGCTTCATATTGGTTTTGCTCGCATTTGACACCACAGACCACTTTGTTCTATTTGACAGCACAGAACACCCTGTCCTACCAGTTTGTAAGTGTTAACAGTGAAACATTAGTACATACTATTGCATACTAATACTAGTATTTGTGTACAATCTATAATGAAGAGATGTGAGACTGAGGAGCAATTTCATGCGAGTAGATGAATCCGAACCCCAGAACCAGCAAAACAGTATCAATCGGCCTTTACTTTTGATATTCCCTTAAAGAAAGAAACTCACTCATTCCTCAGTGACTACTTTCTTTAAAGTCTGTCTCGAGTTCAATTTCAATCTCTACAGTTTGATATTCTACCCTTTTGATATTCTACCCACTGCCGTGGACCACTCACAGGTGATCCTACCTCCTCAACCAACCACACCCTCTACAGACTACAGACACAGACTACAAGCTACAGACTCTGTGTTCCTACTTTGCTAACTATAGATTGCTTACTACTCAGCAGTGATTAAGTCTGTACACTAAGGCTTCTCGTTGTTAAACATCTCCATAGGGATTTTTTTTAATTCTCCCTCACTATCCTGTGTCAAAAATAAGAGGATTCCTGAGTTCCCCTTTTCAGCCTTGGTTCCTCCAGCTGTATATAGTTTGTGTGTGTGTATACACAAACACATGATTTTTTGTGTACTCACATGAACAATGTAGAACAATGTAAACATGAACAAATGTAGAAACTGATGAAGGTAACCATTTCTTTAAATTACACTGAAGGGAACTGAAGAAACTAATTTTTGCAGTTTTGCAAGTGGAATTTTTGCCCATTCCTGTTGTATACTGCTCAACAATCTGTGGTTACTGTTGTCTGATTCTACTCTGATGCACCACATATTTTCAACAGGAGACAGGTCTGGACTGCAGGCAGGCCAGTCAAGCCCACAACACTCTGTGTACAAAGCCACACTTTTATAATTTGTGCAGAACAAGGTCTGGCATTGTCCGGCTGAAATATAACTGGAGCACCTGGGAAACGACAACATCTTCATGGGAGCATATGTCTCTCTAAAATTCCAATGTAACCCTCTGCATCAGTGGTGCCTTCAAATATACACAGACCCCCTATGCCATGGGCACTGATGTACCACCAGACCACCACATGTGGATGGTCATTTTCATCTTTGGCATTTAGAATCGACATCCGGCTTTCACAAAAACAAGCTGAAACATGGACACATGTGACCACAGAACACATTCCCACTGCCTTTGGGTCCAGCTCAGATGAGCTCAGACACAGAGTTGCAATTCTGCACAAAACTGATGTGTGGCTTCTTCTTCGCATAATATAATTTCAGGGAGAATTTCTTGATGCAGTGGCGGATTGTATTCAGCAACAATGACTTCCTAAAGTACTCCCAAACCCATGTGGCTATGTCCGTCACAGTAGCATGATGGTTTCTAATGCAACATCACCTAAGGGCTATAAGGTCACGCACATTCAGGAGCGGTTTCTGCCCTTGGCCTTTACACACAGATTTCTCCTGACTCCCTGAATCTTTTCACATTATTATTAACTGTATACAGCGACAAACCTAAATTCTTTGTTTTCTTGCACTGAGTAACATTGCTTTTAAATTGATAGATAATTCTCTTGTGAAGTTCAGCACAAACGGAGCCTTTGTTCGATGCTCCTTTTATACGCGATCTCGACACCCATGACTGTTACCAGTTAACCTGCCAATTGAGGAAACTTCCAGAAAGATACTCGTATAGCTTTTCAGACAAAATTTGCCTCTGTCCCATCGTTTTTGGAGTGTGTTGTAGGCAACAACTTCTAAATTTGTTTATGTATACCAAATAGAATTAAGTTTGTCATTAAAAAATCTTTTCTTTGTGTATTTGCCTGTTAAATAAAGGTTAAAGTGAATTACCAAATCACAGATATTAGTATTTATGGCATTTTTTGGAAATGGCGTTTGTAGTAGGTACATCATGTAGCTTTACTTCTTGGCCATTTTGTCGAGTAAGTTTACAGTGATTGACTGACTATTGGAAACGGACCACCACAGGACTAGTTTAGGGACCTGGATCATTTTGGTGGTGAACCATTTAAGAAAATGGCTCCTTAGCAGATTCTTTTGAGCCATCTATATGGGCAGTAAGTGTGTTTTTGCTAGACCATGTCATATCATGTACCAGAATTAATGCAGACATTACTACAGTAAAAAAACTAGCAATAATTTCTTATTTTTGTGAGCTGCTTTGAAGAACACGTTCAGCTCCTGATTTCTCCTTGACACCCCCAACATCTCAGTTAGATTCAAATCTACCACCATACTGAAGCACTGATGAGTTAAACGAAGTAATCGTTAAATACAAATGATACTGAATTGCCACAAAGAGAAATGGCTAGAAGTGAAATGACTAGAAAGTCTGAAGCCCCTTTAACTTAGCATCAATCACAAATAAAAGTATTTTCTTTATTGGTTAATATTATTTTCCTGCTGGAGCTTGCTCACACAGTGCAGCATAAAAAAACAAAAAAACAACAAAGGCAGGTAAAAAGTCATTACATTTTGATGGTTACTGTAAAACAAGACTTTCTCCTTTTGAGCAATGTATTATGAATCATTTGTAATACGACCAGGGACAACTGATAATATACAAAGTGCAGTCCTGATTTCAGTCCGTCTTTTTTTGGAAGTTTCAAGAAACATGCAAATCACAAAGCTCAACTTTCATACTGTTCAACAGTTCAGATGGATTTACGTAAATGGAGCGTGTAGCATGTGCTCCACCTTCAAAAGAGAAGTATGAACTTGTCTTTCAGACCATTTCCTTCACTCTTGGAATGTTCTAAGCTTGCCAGCAGAGAAATGGGTTTTTTTTCCTAATCTTTTTTTAGCCTTTATTCATTGCTATTATTCTATTTCTACTTATTCTATTCTATTTATTGATTCTATTACTTTATTTCTTCTATTATTTTATACTATTTTATTTTTATTCTATTCCTGTAAATGCACTGGTTTACTGAGAATGGCCCAGCATCCAGATTATCTGGTCAGTGGTGGTTCTATTGCTTTTCCAGGGTAGAAGGGGGGGGCTGATCAACTGTGCAGCAACAGATGTGCTAGTGTTTCTCATTAGATATGAGATAGACTTGCATGATAACATATCACTTCTGTAATGAGCCAGTCTGTTTCATCAAACTGATGACTGAATGTACATTGAAAATGCTTTGGTGTACTTTAAACTTAGTGCGTACCTCTTGTGCATTTTCCTCTTCTTCCTCCAGTTTGTTCCTCAAAATTCTGCACTTGTCTTCCAAACTGTCCCTTCTTCCCTCAAGCTGCTCAAGTTGGTTAGTCACTTCTCTAATGCTCTCCTTAAAAAATAAGTGCACATTTGCTTTCATTTAGTGACATTCATGTATTCTACAATAGTCTAAAACTAAAAATGTGCTCAGTTATTAAAACTGCAATGCAGTCAGTCACAAAAAGCCACAACTTGACCTGTGAAACCACACACTGAAAGAAAGGACATTGTACAATGCCAGCAATTACCTCATATAACTCGATTTTCTTCTTGCCCTCCTTAATCTTCTGGCACTCTGCCTGGAACTGCCTGGACACTTGCATCATGTTTCCAGATTTCCGTGAAGGCACAAGGAGCTGGGTGCACTTTGCTATGAACCTAATGCAAACAGTCAAATAAAAAATAAAAAAAAAGCAAAATGGGCAAAAGTGTGGGGGAAAAAGCAAAGAGTGTGAATAATTTGAGGTTCATCCAGTGTGACTAGACCAGACAAACGGGAATCTAACTAACATGTTAAAATAACATTGGTTCTTTTTTTATTTGTCAGGGTTTTTTTTCCATCAGTTTTGGCATCTGATATTAGAACATTTCTTACTGGTCTTTCAGCAAGTTGAGGTGTTTCTGTGATTCCTCTTTTTCTTTCCTCCTCATTGAGACGACAGATCTGACACAAAGACAAAAAAGGTACTTTCACAAATCCATTAATGCAAACTGCACGTAACTTCAGTGGAGGTGACCATAAATTTCACCACACAGCTCACAGTATAGACAAACCCATCATGTTGCCAATGGCTGCAATGGAGGATTTGCCCAGTGGCTTCCAGTTCTCCTGCCCTTTCACGTTTCGGTTCTTTCGGGCCACTGCAGGCACTGTTTCACGAGAAAAGAAAGGTCAGAAAGGTCCGTTAACGTACATGTCTACGACTAGCCCGTGTTCAGTAGCACTCTTGGCAAACAATGGCTTCTGCCTTAAATCATGTATGTCAGGTCAACACTAGATTATTGTCTTGTTTAGAGTTTTGCAATGGTTAACAATTACATCATTTTCCCCTCAGCCTGAACAAGCATGAGCAGCTTTTTCTGCTTCCCCAAACTCACCGCTGCTCTTCCTCGACTTGTCTTGCGTATTCCCGTCATTAGGCAATGGTTTCTACAACACAGAATATTTCACTGACTTTAAAAGCCTAACATCATGGAGAAAATGCAACAGAACAAATTCTAACGAGAAGGAAAAAGAGAGTGTACCCACATTTTGGAAGAACTTCACTAGTTGCCTGGATCTTTTAGGGTAGCTTTTAAAGACATTTCACTTTTTTGTAGTTTTCCCCAATTTTCTCAACATTTTGTTTCACACAGTAGTTAGTTTCACTCACTACTTAGGACTCATTGGAGGGTGAAGGTTAGAACATGCTTTCACCAGGTCATGTAAAGGAATACTGCATCTTTTCAAACAGCCATAAACACACAGTCATTGGAAGACAACACTAACTGCCATTTCTGTGGTGTCGACTAACAGACACTCGCTCTAGTTAGCATGAGGGGGAGACAGGCCAGCCTACCTACCCAGAGAACGAGGCCAGCTGTGCTCTCTTGGACTCTCTACCACACATGGATGTGGCATCACCATGGACCAAAGTTGTGATCTCTCAATGATAGGCCACAACAGACAAATTGTCAGTCTGGCTTAGTGGCATTTCTTCACAAGGACAGGTTTATAAAAGAGTTTATAAAAGCTGTATTTGCGCTCTGCAGAACCTCCCAAAACATTTTAAGGACATGAAGTATCTATAATCAGATTACATTTTTACCTCATAACCAAAGTGATGTTCAACTTGAAAGTACGTGTAATGTTACACCCTTGCGTCACAGCACTAAAGGCAAAGTTGCACTGTATAAGATCACCGTACTGGTCTTACTTGGCCTTCTTGGTGAAACCTTCGTTTCCCTCCACCTTTAGGACCCTGAGTGGAGGATCGGGCTGAACCTCGAGCAGGTTTCATTAAGACCGTTAGTCACTGTGGTAGGAGATATAAAAGGAGACATGGAAAGTATGAAAGCAAATCATCTTTTTATTTCCATCTGTTGGTTAAATAGGTAATAAAAAAAATGAAAGCACAGACAACAGGATAAAACATCATGGCACATATTTTCAACAGGGTAGAGTGGCAGACTAACACAACACTTCAGGAATCTGAGTCCTACCAAATCCCAGGATCATACAGATGATCTGAGTTTGTAATTTAATTTGTTTTTAATCAGTTTCTAGAAAGTATTAATATTACAGAAGCCCATTTCCATCCATATTTTATGATTTCCCACTACATTTGTGGCAGCAGCAGGTCAAAAAAAAAAAAAAAAAGACAAATATACTCAGGTTTTGAGAAATGATGACATGTTTTCCTGCATTATTAATTAGGTGAAAATAATGACTTATTTTGTCAGTGTTTGTAAAAAGCTGAAATTATCCATTTTTTGAAAATGTACATTACCTCAAAACCTTTCTCAAGTTTCCTTTGTCACATACATATATATTCCATGCGCGCAGCTTATTCGTGTTCATTTATCCCAAATACTATCCCTTTTTAAAAATAATTCACTATCATATATTGTATGTCAGAATTTTGACCCAAGTGCAAAATCTCGAGATTACTATTATGGACAAAAGTACACACCTGTTTTTCAGGGTTATGACAGGCCCCTTACTTCCAGTGAAGGCCAATCTTAATGCTTCAGCACACCAAGACATTTGGGACAACAAGATTCTTCCAACTTTGTGGACAGTTTGGGGAAGGCTCTTTTCTATTCCAGCATGACTGTGCCCCAGTGCACAAAGCAAGGTCCATAAAACCATGGTTGGATGAGTTGCACTCGGGCAGATGGTGGCCTAGTGGTTAGGGCATTCGTGGGTTCGATTCCCAAGACTGCTAGTGGCACCTCTGAGCAAGGTACCTGAGCAAGGTACCGTCCCCACACACTGCTCCCCGGGCGCCGTGTTCCTGGCTGCCCCCTGCTTCACTTGAATGAGTTAAATGCAGAGGAAGAATTTCGTGCTGTTCACACTGTGTGTGTTCTAGTATGACAGAATGGTCACTTTCACTTTCAGTGTGGAATAACTTGACTGCCCTGCACAGAGCCCTGACCTCAATCTCATCCAACACCATTGGGATATTGGAATGAAGATTCTGAGCAAGGCCTTCTCATCTAACATCAGTGCCTGACCTCTACAGAATGAATTGGGTACAAACACCCACAGAAACTGGAAGCTGCTATAACTGTAAAAAGAGACCAGCTCTATAGTAAAATCTATGTATTTGAATGCAATGTCATTAAATTCCTTGTTGGAGTAATCGTCGCAATACTTTTGTCCATGTAGTGCTTGTCTAACTGCAGTCAGAATAAAAACAGAGGTATCTTAACTGAACCAAAACAGTTGACTTCCTTCACTAAAATACTGCCTCTAATAATGCCGGCAACGCAGAACTCGCTATCACTTGTCAGCTGTTTTTCAGAAACTAAAACAGAACGGACTTATTTTGTTTTACGTGTATATTTTATCACACTACTCACCCAAATCTTCTTCAAGCTTCGCGGCAAAAAGTTGAAAATGGAGAATATTGCGCATGCGCTCTGAGTGAGTGTGCGTGAGAGGACGCCATGATTGGAAGGTCACCACTGTACATGCGTTTAAGCTATACACTATATGGACAAAAGTATTCGGACGCCTGACCCTTGCACCAACAGGGACTTTAATGAGTTTGCATTCAAATACATAGACTCTAATATGGCCCCCCTTTGCAACTATAACAACTTCCACTCTTCTTGGAAGGCTTTCCACAAGATTTTGGGAGTTTCTCTGGGAATTTATCCCCATTAATTCTGTAGAGCATTTATGAGGTCAGGCACTGATGTTGGACAAGAAGGCCTGGCTCACAATCTCCGTTCCAGTTCATCCCAAATGTGTTGGATGGGATTGAGGTCAGGGTTCTGTGCGGGGCTGTCAAGTTCTTCCACACCAAACGCATCCATTTATGGAGCTTGCTTTGTGCACTGGGGCACAGTCATGCTGGAATAGAAAAGGTTCTTCCCCAAACTGTGTCCACAAAGTTGGAAGCCTTGGTATGCTGAAGCATTAAAATTGGGAACCCATCCCAAACTCTGAAAAACAGGTGTGACCTAATACTTTTGTTCATATATTGCATTTCTGTTCTTCATAGCCTTTCAGTAAGTCCAAAAGTTAACCCATTGCTTTCCCCATTCTGGAAACTTGAGAGCAAAAATTAAAAAATAAAAAAATTAAAAAGACTGGGGATGTGAAGTAGGCCTGCATGGCATAAATGACACTCAATACTCTGATCCTGCTATTGCGGTATACCTTACAATACATTAGAACTCCTTACGCATCACTGCATAATGATGATCATGTAAACGGCTTGATTCATCAAAGCTTTCGCACAAACAAATATGGAGCAAGAGATGGTCATGATGCTCACAGCACACAGTAGACATTTTTTATCATTTTAGTCTGTTGCAGCCTTTTGTTTTAGTATTGCAAAGTTGAATACTGACACTTATAAACATGATATTCTGTGAAGCCCTGCTTTCAGTGGCAGACACATAAGTATAGCAGTTTGAATGCAGTTCCTGTCTCATGCTCTGTGGGTGAAAATGAGAGCTGCTCCAGTGCCTGGCCTGCACTAGGGTTCAGAGGCTGAGGTGGCTGCGTGCTTTGTGGCCGCTCCAAGTCAAACAGAAGCGGACGACTGAGGCTTGCATGACTGTGGCTATCCTGTTTCCAACTCCAGGAGGTCTGCTGTGGTGGGGCTATAATTACTCACGCCATCCCGACTCTAACTTCAACCTCACACTCCACGCCTGCAACACATGCACTGACAGACGCGAGGAAAAACACTGGAATCTTTTACTTTGGTTAGTCTGAAGCAGACTTCAGACTAACCAAAGTTGGGGGCGGGGATTGTCCCTTCATGCAGGACATTAGATTTTGCACTTTTGAAGTTGGTACCGGTACTGACACGCTTAAAAATGCCATCAAAACTGTATTACGAATGTTTTTATTCAATATTTCATATCCTGAGCAAGACTCAAGTTCAAATGACAAACTCTTGAATAGGCATCATCAGAATTCAAAGACAATATCTCCAGACAAAACCTAGTTTTAAAATAATACTTTTTTAGGAGAAAAAAAATTCTTCTTAATGATTCTGCTGGTAAACTCATCAAATCCAGTGACATACAGTGTTAAAGGGAGCATGAACTTGATGTATTAATCATACTGAAGCATAATATAGCTATAATATTTCATGTATGTGTCAAGCAAACTCCTAAGAATGTACATCATTAAAAAAAAATCATTAGGAAAATTCTTGAAAGCAGTCTGTAATGAACAAATAAACACACTGTATGTCTCACACATGACTAATAACTATCAAACACTGCCCTCACTCTGACTCAGCCCTACTCAGCAAGCCGATCATCTGATAAAGGTTTAAATCAAGGTTTTTAACATTGTCAACACAAGCAAGAGATAATGTCAATCACGATGGACTGGCATGGGGTATCTTTGGGTTCCTACTGGAGACAGAACACAATACATGTTATCAGTAAAGGTGTGTGACTTTGCTACAAACCGCACTGGGTGGCAGTGGGTCAGGTCGTAGGAAGTCTAAAGATAACAGCGATGGAAAAACTTCAAATAGCTTTTCCCTGACAGTGACATATATCTGACACAGCTATAAACCTGCTCAGCCACTTTCTGGCAGTCTGCTCAGGCTATGCAACAGGGGAGGATACAAATAAAGCCAGGTAAGAGTACTGTCCGTAGGGTTGGCCCAAATAATTCTGAATATTCGAATTTTCATTTGTCACGTTGGTGTTCATTTCCCTATTTAGAGTTAAAGACTTTATCTCTATTTAAATACAACTAGAGAAAATGTCACAGTCACACACAGTGTTAATGGGAGCAGGAACTTGATGTATTTATCATATTAAAGCATAATATAGCTGTAATGTATGTGTCAAGCAAACTCTTGTATATAATTTTTATATATATATATATATATTTTTTTTTTTTTTTTTTAATATGAGATTCATTTCAAATGCATCATTTCATTCCAACATATATTCTGAGCAACACACCACAGTAAAAATGTGTATATTTTTGATCATTTTCAAGTGCATTTTATAAATACACTTCACATACATTTCCTTTCCTAAACACAGCCCAACTCTTCCCCATCCATTTCACGGCTCTCCCCTTTTCTCTAAAAACTGAAGTGAGTTAAGCAGATTAAGAGAAATATATTAAAAGGCAAACAATGTTTAAACAAAGCCAAAAGTCAAACTGAGGTCATTGGTTTGGCTCTATTTCTGAGTGTTAAACACTGAGTGTTTGCATGAAGGAGTTCAGCAGCTGCAAAGCAATGAGGATAAACAGAAATGACATAACAGCTATCACTAAATCTGTATGACTTCGAAAAAAACAATGAAACTTGCAGAGTCACTGTACCATTGAAACTACTGCATGTGTGATGTAATTTATGTCTGAAGTTTTATCTTTTACTGTCAGTTCCATCTTGAACTGAACCTGATTTTTTTTGTTCCACCGTAAATCGTGCAACCTTATGTTCCAACTTCTGCTGATTAAAGGTGGAGCGGAAAAATTCCAGCAAGACGGCAACAATGGCACAGGCTCTTTGTTTAGTAAAGCTGCTGAACTGAAACTGAATGAGAACAAGTATTCAAAAGAATTATGTCCTAATTGTGTAATATATATATATATATATATACACACACACACACACACACACACACACACACACACACACACATATATATATATA
>JBBJLS010048122.1:0-13543 GCA_037577275.1 Bryconaethiops microstoma
GTCTCTCTCTTCTGGAAAAGTCCAGAACTGCCGTCCGGTGCGCGGCCGTCTCAGCCCGACTTCCTCGCACCTGACGGCCGTTCTGGACTTTTCCAGAAAGCACATATTGCCAGTTCGCCCCTGTATACATTTTCGTTAAGGGTAATGTATTAAGCTGAATTTACAATGAACTCTCAGCCGGACGGCCGAACCACGGTCATCCGCCCAAGATGCAGCCGAGATGCTGAGTTGCATTGCCAGAAGGCACAGGGCGTTTGAGCGGCATAAGGCTTTATAGAAGAATGAAACGAAAACAGGAGAACAGGAGGGCAGCAGCCAATAACTGGATATTTTGCTGAATTTATATTTGGATTACTATTTATGTTATTAGTAAATTATATATTTGTAATAATTTAGAACTAAAATGCCTTAAAAAAAACATATTGCCACTGAATCCGCGTTTCCTGGTACGCGTAAAACCGAGGGATTACTGTACTGTACATTTGATCAGTGTGCGTGTTCACTTGTGGTAAAGAGAACCAGTCTCACCTGCCATCTGGACGAAAGGGCTCTGAGGAGCTGACACCCCCTGAAATCAGGAAAGAAAGTATGTTTTATCTCAAGCCAAGGTGCCTGAAATACCATAGAACAGATGAGTCCTGGTTCTGGTGCGCTACCGCCCTGCAGAATTTAGCTTTGGCTAACACACCTGGGGCCTCGTTTATAACCGTTGCGCGCACAAAACGGGACCTAAAAGATGTGTACGCCTCTTCCCACGCATACGTTGCGATCTATAGACAAAAACTTGACGGCAGAATGTGCGCATATGTATGCAAACTCTAACCCATGCATGCGTACATTTTGGAAGAAAAAATGCAGCGCGGGTGAAAAGATTCAAAGATTCAAAACGTTTATTGTCATGTGTACAGTAAAAATGACATTTCTCTGTGCAATGAAATTCTTTATTTGCTGTCCACACATAAATGCCGATGTTAGGTTAAGCAATTTCGTTTTTAAATAAAATAAAAATAGAATAAACATATATAAAATAAAAAATAAAAATAATAAGTTAAGTGTGACATGAAGGAAATGTGCAAACAAGCAAAAATTACAGTATGAGCAAACACTACAGCGTGAGTATATTAGTACATATATAATAATTCCTAGTGCTAGTGAGCAATACACCATACATTCAATGTCACACATTCCGTCACATATTTATAATAGTGAATAGTGCATTCTATAAATGTGCAAGTTATTTGTGATCCTGACATGGTCCTGACAAAAGTTGCACGATGTCCTGGTTCAACACATGACTCGTTTATCTTGGAACACAGCTACCTTACCAAGAAGCCAGCCATACATTGTGCACTGTAAAAAATCTACTGTAAAATAACAGTCAAAAGTCTGGCCGCAGGGGTGCTAGACGAACGTGTGGGTAAAAATATTTTCTGAAAAGATAGTTAAAATCTGTTAAAATACAGTAAATTAAATTAAAAAAATTAAAAATGGACAGTTTTTCTCCGTTTTTTTAGAAAAATATTTAGTGATTTAACAACTTTTTTTTACACTGATAATCATTCATTTAACCTTGAAAAATATGTCATTAAACTTATTTAGTATGTTAGAAAACTTATGAAACCTATTAAAGTACGGTATATCTGTATTTCTATCAGTTAAATTTACTGTACCATCTTTTCAGAAAATGTTTTTCACCGTTAAATAACAGGTTTTGTCTGGCACCCCTGCTGCCAGACTTTTGACTGTTATTTTACAGTTGATTTTTTACAGTGCAGCATTCGTCACCTGTTGCCACTCACCGCCTTTCTTTTTTCTTTGTCATCCCATTACTGTGACCACCAAACAAATTTTTTTCGGCTTTCCACTTCACTCACAAGCACATCTATTTCGGTTTTAGAAATCGTCTTACTTTTCCCCTGCCACAAAGACATTTTTTTCAGGTTTACATCGGAGGCTTAAATATTCATGAGGTGATTCGCATTTACCATGTATGGTTGAAGGGGGGCGTGTAGAGGGTGGAATATGCGGCAAATCCACGTGCGAACAGTCCCAGGCAAAGTGCGATTTATGAAGCGTATTTTGCTTGCAGGTGTGCGTGCGAACATTTTCATAAATCTGACATTTTCTTAGTGTATGCCATTTTCATCCTTTGGTCGCACGTACACTTTTAGTATGAGTTCTACTCAAAGTTTTATAAATGAGGCCCCTGGTCTTCCTAATGACGCATAGTTCCACAGAAGAACCTCCTTTTGTTCCCTAAAGAACCTAATGACCTGGTGATTAGGAATTTGCCTCTGTGATTGGAAGGTCATGGGTTAAAATCCCAGGATTGCCAGTGGCACTACTGCTTTACCCTTGAACAAGGTACCATCCCAATACACTGCTGCATGGGTGCTGCATTGCTGGCTTCCAGCTACTTCACTTGATGAATTAGTTAAACACAGAGAAAGAATTTTACACTGTTCACACTGTGTGCTGTGCTGTGTTCATGCGTGACTGTAAGGGGCAAGTTTACTTTTACTTTACTTTCAATTGGTGGTCCTAATAAAAACAGGTTCTTCTATGACATCACTTAAAGAACCTTTTTAAAGAGTGAATTTATGATGGATCAGTGTTAAGGTATATGTGATACTGATTCTTCCATCACTGAATTCATGGTCGTGCTCTATTGAACAATCAATAAGAAATTACAACATCCTTTTAGACTTCAGTTAAGAGTAACAGACGCAACAGAAGAAGCACATAATACCACTACCATGCATCAGTTCAGTTGTCTATAGTAAAAACTAAATGAATGAATAAAATTATTTCATGAACCTTAAATTAATAAAAATAATCAGACACAAAAGATCACAGAGGAGAAAACTAAGGGCAGCAAGCTTCTCTACTGTTTGCATATTACAAACATGAAAGAGCTGATATCAACAAAGCACTGGCTGCAGGGCAAGCAAATTCTGAGGCATGGATTTGAATGTCATTTGCCCATCCCAAGACTTCCCCAAATGACCTATGTACGGCTCAGTGCATCTCTGAAGGCAGGGTATGAAAATCAGGCTGTTAAAGCTAATAAGCTCAGAGGTAAGCTATGCACCTGAAAGTGGGCTTTAGACACAGGGATGAGAAACAGGGTGCTAGAGGGTGACGGAAAAGGAAGGCTCCAGAGACACTTTGTCTCATGGCTTAACATCAGTGAGCAGCATGAATGTGTAGCGCTATACAAAGCACATATTCAGTGATACTGTTTTAAAATTGGAAAAAAAAATCCCAGTGTTTAGCCTAATACCTTTAGGCTAAATTTTAAGACATTTTTAAAAAGAATTGACAAAACTTTCCTATGACATCAATAAATTACAACATTAATAACAATACTTACATTTTTCTCGTTCTTTTTTTTTTAATGACATGCCGGACTACACCATATCTAATTTAACAACAGTGCTGTGTTTAAGATGGGTTTTTGGAAGAAAAAAGCATCTTACTAATGAAAATATGAAATAAACTGTTTATTTCTACCTTACTATTTAAACACATTGTCAGTGAGACAATGTTTTGGCCTTGAATCTGCTCTGTTAAAATACTTTTTTCATATTTTATATAATTGTAGTTACATTAAAAGAGAATTCACTTAAGAAAATTGTACACATTTAATTACTATAATTTTTTGCTGTCTTGTCTATATTAGGCCCTCAAGGGTCAGAGTTATTAATACTAAAGGAATCTCTACAGGATTTTTATCAGAGGCTCATATTGATTCATAAAAAAGTGAGCTACAGGGTTATCATAGGGTGGTTCAATCTTATGTATAATTATACAGCACTACATAAATATTTTAGTTCCATATAGTATTACAATAGCTTCCCTTAGTAAATGAAAGACTATTCAGAAAGGCCAAACAGGGGGAAAAAACAGATTCTCCTTTTGGCACATGCATACATAGGTATGATTGTATCCAAAAGTTTGGGAATGCCTGGTCAAATGACTTACGCACATTTTAATGCCTGATTACTGTTTATTTGCTGAATGTAACATACTATAAAAATGTTGCCTGTGAAAGTGTTATGGGACATTTGACATTTAAGTTTAACTTTATTCCAGTAAGTTATACTCATCACTTAATCATCAAAAGATATTTGTTCAAGGTGTTCAAATAAATGTATATTAAGATGGCCAGATAATGGAAAGATGGCTGGATGCTGAACACCCCATGTTTATGTCACGTCTCCCCTCATATTATCCCAAGCACTCAAGGCAGGCGCATGTGCACACTTCCATTTCTTTAATACTTTTATTTAAACACCAAAAGCAAATCTGGCAGGAGGGCCATAAACAGGACTCAAAACGGAACAAAAGGAGAATGGAGAAACTAACAAAAGCTAGCTTCACGGTGGACCGACCCTGAGGTCCACCAATAACGAACTTAAAATACATGGAAGTAAACTCAACAAACCAATCACCACACACATCTCAGCTGAAACACACAATATAACTAACTCGAAGGCCGGTGTGCTCAGTATCAAAATAAAAGCACTACTCCAAAACCAAACAGAAAATGACGGCCTCCAGCGGGGAGCCCCTCCATGTTCTCCGGGACCAAGCCCTCTCTATGTCCTCCGGGGCCGAACTCCTTCCGGGGAGCTCCTCCATGGCCTCCTGTGCTGAGCCCCCTCCGGGGGGCTGCTCTTCTGGAGCCCTGCAAGACGAGGAGGCCTAGAAGTAGTGCTCGGTGGCTCCGCTACTGGGCCTAGAAGCTCTGCTAAAGGGTTTGGCTCCGCTACTTGCTTCTGGGCGCAGCCTTGTCGCTCGGGAGCCGTCTTGGCCCTGGGACTGGCGGCAGGAGCCGTCTTGGCGCTGCTACTTCCTGGCTCTGCGGTGCTGCGACTTGCCTCTGACTCAAACGCAACCAGGGAAGCGCCTGACTCACCAACGCGCGCAGGGTCCTGGGGCCCTCAGGTGTTGGCCTCAGCTGCTGGTCCGATGGGAGGGTAGATATCAGGCCGTGAGCATCTCTATCAGCTTCTTCAGCTCCTGCTGCTGTGCTGCCAGGCGCTGCTGCAGCTGGTGCCTGTGCTCAGCTATGGGCTGGCTAGGCCGCGTAGCTTCTTCAGGCGGCGCTTCTGGCCACGTAGGAGGCAGGGGCAACGCCGCAAGCGCTAGCTTACTCAGGGTCCTCGGAGTCGAGGTGGCCGCAAATGAGGTTTGCTGGTCCCGCCTAGGGCTCGCCTCACGGGGCGAATCGGGCACAAGCCTGAGTGGAGGAGTGTTGGAGGACGTCTCAGACTTCTCAGGCAGCTGGTCAGCGGGTGGGAGACGCGAGCGTCGTGGACCGCCACGCCTCCTTCGTCTCCGAACCGCGGATTTCCCGCCTCACCACTCCGCGAGCCACAGTGGGAGCTCCTCCGCGGTCGAATCGAAGACGAGAGGGTCCACGATACGCTCCAGAGCCGGGGATTCATCAATCCACCCGCCACTCCAGAAGCCCGGGTCCTCTTCCTCATCCTCCGAACTTCCACCACACAGGAATTAGGCGATGGAAAACGGTCCACCCCTTAGCTGGGTCCAGCTTGCCTCACTCACGGCAAACCCCTTACACCTCTCGGGCTCGTAGCCCGTCTGCTGCGCCTTGGATGGTCGAGCCATCTGTCACGATGGAACTAAACTCAACAAACCAATCAACACACACATCTCATTTATCTGACCACTGTGCTCCAGTATCAAAATAAAAGCTCTACTCCAAAACCAAGCAAACAGAAAATGTTTATTCATTGCAGGTTGCCAAGAGACATAATGGTTAAAGATTATTCTATGAATCGTGCAATATAATTTAAAAGCTTGGCACAGTAACATGGATAACAGTTGGTGGTCTTGGGTGCATATCAATTGTTTTACAAGCAGATAAGCCAAATCTTACAATTTAAACTCTGTTTAATAAAATAATTTTAGGCTTAAGGCAACCAGGGAACCCCTTAACCACTTGTTCGGAAGCCTGAAACCTCACCAGTGTTGAGTCAACACTTATAGTTGAAACTGTAAACCCACTGAAATCTACTAGCACTTTTTTACATGGCACCCTTCCTGTGCACCTGTGCCTTTTGCCCCAACCAACACCTAAGGCCACGCTAGCGCTCTGAGAGAAAGAGACAAATGCAGGTTTGAATGTTCAGAGAGCCACTCCAGTGAGTAAATGAGTCGCAGCATAGTACATTAACTATCCGAGCCCCGGAGACTCTAACTGCAACCTCCAATAATCTCCTCAAATCCCCACCAGCTGCTAATTTTTTACAAAGGGATATGTCTAGAAGAAGTGGTAACAAACCTGGTCCTGGAGGTCAACTCCAACCCTGGATATGTCTTATTCAGGTCAGGATTTCACCTGGAGCTGAATTCAGTGAGTAGATCTTCAGGAGTAAGTCCACTGTCTGCCCCAATTCCCCAAGACATATTTAGCAACTCTATTCATTTATGTTCTGGTCGTATGTCAACATTGCAAGCTAAAGCTTAAATCATCACACCTTTATTTCAAACTGCATCACACTATGTGGTCTTAGATTTGCTTGTATGAAGTTTGGTCCCCAGTTTGCTTGAGTGTAAACAGAAAAAAGTATCTGATTTTGAACAACTCATGTAAAACAAAAAAAACAACACAATTGTTTCTTTTTTGTTTTTCTTTTCTGTCTTTTTTTAGTCTGTCAGTTAAATGTGTGTGTAAAGTTCAGTGCATTCATTGTGTGATGATTCATGTTTGTCAGAAGTATGAGCCACAAGTGTGGTTTAATAGGTAGTTTCTTGCATAAAGATTAACTGGCATTAAAACAATTGCACTTTGCATGTGTGAAATTGCCTGGAAATTTAGATAAAATGAAATAAACCGCATCAAAATTCGACTGAAAAAAAATCTATTTGAAGTGTATGAGTATTTAGTTTGAATAACACTTGAGTAACATGGAAATTTTGTTATCAAAGTTTTGTTATAAAAAAAAAATGAAAAAATGATATTTGTCAATTTATAAATTACAGTGTGCTGGGTGTTAGTGTTCAATACTTGAATATTTCATGTCATTCAGCACCAAAGTAAATTGTCATCAGCAGGCCTGAGCCAATAAGCCTACTTCTTCCAAAGTCTAGAGTTGTGATTCTCTGTCTAAATGACGTTCTGCATGCAAGTTATTGCAATATTGTATAATTTAATTAGCCTGCCATCCATTGCAATCAATAAAGACATCCATTTCCAACACCTTTTCCACACTCCTTTAAGCCACCACCACTTTCAGTTTTAATTAAAAAGAAGGAATCAAAAAGCATAATTCAGGCATCAATTATCAAAGCATTGGTATCAGGATTGAAATATGATACACAGCCCCAGTGCTAACACTGTGGCTTTGTTTGAAACAGAGTTGTTGATGTCCAGAAAGAGCACAGTTTTTGGGAAAAGACATCAGCAAAGTCAACCAGAATACTCTTGCTGCAGAGAGCAGACAGACTTTCATAACAGAGGAGCACAAACACAGTGCAACTCATAGAGATACTCTTTTTCCCAAACTCAACAAAGATGCATGCAAGTGCTTGGGTATTTTACTAGAAGAGCAGTGTTTACTATAAGATTCTCCTCCAACACATCTGTCTGTATCTCTGTCTGTCTGTCTGTCACTGTATTGTTTCCTAATACAATGAACACCAGACTGGCCTAATGATGATGTTCAGCAAGGATTATGAAAGAGAGGCCTTTTACTGTAGCTGTTGTTTAGGCAGCAAGCCTGGCAAGCAAGTTGCATTGTTTTGTGTCATGTTTAGACCTGAAAGCTGTGGCCTGATGTGAGCTGCCTGCAGATGGCTTCTCCCTCTTGGTTAAAAGGCCATACACTTAAAAAGCCACCTGAAACTAAAGCCACCTTTGTGTTGTTGTACCTTAATTTGCTCAATTTCTTTTCAATAGTTCTGCTTCTCTTCATCCATTGTTAAACTTCTATGGCCACAGTGATCCTCCCTGCATGCTTACAATAACCAACACCTACCCTTGTTTCTTTTTTGTGCATCACTAAAATCATGGATACAAATAAACTGTTGCATAATATACTGGATACTGTGTGCTTTAATGATTGATTACCAGTCACACAATGTTAAACAGAATATACAGCCAATGGGTAAATAAAGTGCAACACCATTAGCAGACAGACATACCAACAGTTTTCAGCAGTCTATTTGCACCCAATCACACAGTTAAATTGATTAAATAATGTTTAATAATGATACTGCAGAGAAGGTTTCAAATAAGGGTGAATGTACTCAGTTTTAACAGTCTTACAAACAATGCTTAAAAATATGTTTTATCTTAAAATGTCACATTTTTATCTGGATAACTCAATCATTGACATTCATTCAGTGGTGGTTTGTGAAATGATTCTTTGTATATACCTTTACTAACAGTGGTGTTGAAAGAAACCATGGGTCACAGTTTCTACAGTGCACATGGTTATTTTATTTACTATTCAAAACTATCACTGAACCTGCATGTGTCTTCTGAGTTTTTTATGTAATGTTGAGAATAGAAATGTAGTTAAATATAGTTTTTTTGATACTAGTTTGCCTTATTAAACCCCTCATGTGCCTCTCCACCATAATAGATTAAGAAAATCCATTTAGGCCCAAACCTTTATCTCAAAAACACATGTCAGACAGTGTGTTAATATAATGTATGAAGTGTCTGTGAGGAAGTTTTTAGACGTTTTAGATGTTCGGTTTCTATCACCACCATTGTATTATTTTTCAAATCATTTCAAGTCAAACCATTGACACCAGAGACATAATTTCACACTCCTAACAAAAGTTTACTTTTATGGTTATTGGCTTGGATGTGCCTTTAACTGTAATTTAATTGGAACTTTAAAAGGCCTTCACACTCATACATTTCATTTAGAAAAATGGACCTGTGCCTTTTCAATACTGTGTGTTTTGTGGGGCACAACACATTGTAACCTACTTTTTTCCTCATGCTGCATAAATGCACCCTAAGATGGCAATCCCAACAGAAGGACTTAACCATGAAAAGTTTTCGTGGCTGGTGCAGCAAAGCAGCTAAAAGCCTTATTTTGGCTCATCTGAGACAACAATGGAGGACTTGTCTGTGGTCTGCAGGAAGAACAATGTTATTGGGCAGGTGTGCAAGATAGTGACTTTGCATAGGGAGAGCACACACCAAAACGGCAGCTTTACTTGCCGCAGCCTCCTGCGGTTCATTTTCAATGGCCATTAGCATTGTGATCATTGTTGCTGGATTCATTGTGGATCCACATGCGATTGCCGGGCTCCTTTCAGCTGCTTGCTGCTAAAGTTGAGGTATTTGCTGACAGGCTTTACATGACCACACGAGGAAGAGAAAAGAAGCAGAAGGTTAAAAAAAGGGTTCCAAAAGAGACCAAAGACTGAAGAATCGTTGGAATAAAACGATAAGCTGATGGGTAAATAAAGTGCAAAGCCATGCACAGTGTTACCAGATAGCCATACCAACTGTTTTCAACAGTCTATTTGCATGTACAAAAGAACAGTGAAGGGAGCTGAAGAGAGTGAAATGCAACAATGAGTGGACTAAATTTCAGTTGAGCTTAATGACCAGAAGGAGATTAGGAGATGAACTTACAGTGAAGCGGGGCCCAGTTGTTTGTCGAGACCTCCTTTCTGCCAGCAGGTCTTTGACTGTGTGCTTCACCCTGACCCCCTGATACACTCGTTTGGAAAACTCTGGGGAGTAAAGATTTCATAAAACTAAATGCCTTTGGACAACAATTACTGCAGTCAAAACAGCTCTTTAAGGGTCGGCATGTGGATTTCTATTCTTCTCCTTCATAGCTTACAGTTCATTGCACTTACTAAATTATCACCTGTAAGGTTAATAATAGAAATACACCAAACTAATCTGAAGCAAGTACACACTGGCTTCTGTTATAAGTGTGTTTTAAAGCAATGTTTACCTATTTCTTTATAACAACAAGGAACATGCTGAAATGACTATAGATGATGATCGACTATATGATACAGAAGATTTGTTGAAAAACACTGGAGTAGTCCGTTAAATAACAAAGTAATCCATTAAAAGAATTAGAATAATTATTTTAACTAAATTTACTAAATTAGTCATTTCATACACTTACATATGATTAAAAAGGATGGTGTGAAGAGTCAGAGGCTTCGGTCAAGTACAATTTTGCTTTAGTTCAGCTCTATTGACGTAAATGACCAGTTAACTTCATACATTTTGCAGTTAATGCAAATTGGGGATAGCTAGGGAATTCCAGCATTTTGTCATATAAACGTATGAATGCATGGTTGCGTAGTACTGCATGTAGTACCTGAAACATGATGACAAATCCCAGATCAGAAATAACACCTAGATATGAATTAATTATTGGGTAGATGTGAATCACTACACAAAAAATTAGTGTTTAGGCTTAATCACTCTTTAGGTAGCAGTTCTTGACCATTTCGATCAGAATCTGACTGGTTTCATCCAATGTAAACCATCCCATTTGAAACCCAAGACTCAGGACCTGGCCATAATTCTGCAGATGACTCATATTGACCACAAAGCATGAGTCACAAAAATGACATTTAAAGGACATGGAAATCAGGTGTCTGGATGAACTTGTAAGAAAATATAAATCCTTTATATATTCCCTTTAGAAACATGTCTCTGCGAATCATCGTGTGGAGTCTACCTTATAAATCACTACAAATAACATTCCTGGGTAGCACATGTCCTTTTAAATAGAGTGGCAAATTTGCAATTTAAAGTTTTCTGAGATAGGAAATTGCATGCAAAAGCCATAGTAGCATTATGTAAAAGACCCCAGATTTATGAATGAACTGCAGGGGAATGATGAGGGGTGCTTCTTTCATACACCACAGAGCACTATGGTAAACATCCCTTTAACTAAGGCTACCATCAAATATGAATTATTCTCTTAAATTAATGCATAGTTAAATGGTAAAGGCTGTAAAAAAAGTAATTAATAGTGTTAATTCTAGATAAAGTTCTTCAGGCAGAATTACTCAGTGGTTGTGACAGGAACCAGACATCTTAAAAGTTTAATGAATCTCAGCGCTTCTTCATAGAAAGTTATTACATGACAGGGGTACTAATATACTCCCTGGTGCCTGAGACATTGTTTTACAATGGTTTTGAGAGGAGGTTATGGTTCAATACTGACATTTTAAATTCAGTTTATCATAGAGAGATAAATGTGAGGCACTGCAAGATATTTTTACCACATCTTTACCATCATCAGCATTACATATAGGTTTTGGATAGTACATAAAATGGCTATATATGCATAGTAGACATTATGACGCTTGTTCTTATCACCACCACTGAAAAACAAATGGTCAGTGATGGTCAGCCTTCACAAAATTGAACTGCTCAGTAATTAAAAAGCCTAACTACTGTGAGACTGCTATATAAACTATGTAGAAACAGAGTGGGTCCTTTAATGTTTATCTTCAGAACCTTTGAAGCTGCTGTGCAATACACTATAAAATAACACATTCCTGAACACACAGTACTGAGTCTGTATAGTAAAATGTATTCAATTCTATATTTTTGTAAGTTAAGTCCTTCATTACAACCCAATTATTTAATGTCTTTATATGCGTAATATCCTGACCCATCTTAACTTTCACAGTAAAGCTCCTCCAGAGCCAGTTCTGTTGTAGCCGATTGTAAGTCTGATCTTACCAGACTCCATGTCGCAGGTGTTTCAGGTTGGTTTGAGCTGAGTAAAATTTGAAGGCTGATCCCCTATCCCAAAGAAATGGCAGCATCTACTCCAAAACTCCAACTGAATTTGATCATTATACCAAAGAGGAGAGATGCTAGTAAGCCTGAGAGAAACCTTTCCATCAGCGCTAAATGGATACGTGGCTTTTGAAGTGACCATCACCTATTTGTTTAAATGCAAATAACTGGCAAGACGTTTTCCCAGTATTTGCATCTATGTTGTAGATTAGAGAGGAGAGAGCACGAACGACAAAGCAGCATCACTGCTAAATCCTCCTGAGCTCCCTTTGCCGTTTGATGTTGTTTTTCTAATTGTCATTATGGGGTAAGTGCTATTAATGTCTTCTGCAGAGTTCATTTACAGAGCTAATGCTTGCAACTTGGTAAGGCTAACATTTAGACAACTTTTATTCAGGATAGCTTTGTAAACAGGATAGAAAAAAGTTGCTGGTTTATTTTTAATTTATGTTTTTGTCGTAAAGTTGCATTCTGAACGAGCAAGGATCACGCTGTTTCTCATATACTCAATATAAAGGGGAAGGCCTACTATTTTATTTTGGTAGATGAGAATTTTACTGATTTTTTTAAAATGTCTGCATAATGATAAACAAAGTAATTCAGAAAGGTTTGGTGTGTAAAGCTCTGTTCTTCAGAAACTTGTCAAAGTCAAATTCAGAGTGGTGGTGAGCCAGAAATCAAAGGAGCTCAATATGTTTCAAAATTCCCTCACAGAAAGTTATTACATTGAGTGGCTGTGAACACTCAAAGTCTGAGACACGCTTTAAAGATTTAAAGGTTTTGCTCTACATTACATATGAAACTCAGAATATATGTGTAGGTTCACTGGTCATTTTGGATAGTATATAATAATTATTAAAGTCCCCTACTATGAACATATTTTTGAACACTGCTGGAATTCTCCTTTGAATAAAATCTTCTTTCTAGGCTTTTCAGCCGTTAAGAGTTATTTGTTGAGGCCAATCTTGTGGTTAAGCTTTCTGGAGGAAACAACATATAATAATTTTGAAATGCCTTGCCATGTCAGTGATAAAAGAAGTACAGATCTGTAGCATCTACCAAACATTGGCAAAGTCACCTAAATTGAAGCCAAGGATGATAGTCCAGGATCATCTGCAAAAACTTGAACTGTTTTCATAGTTTGATGTTTGGTGGTATGGGTCCCCTTTGGGTTGCATCGGTAAAATCAGTATATATTGCATGTTTGCATCATGGCTTCCAATATAAATATAGTAAAATTAAATATTTATATTACAATAATACCACATGATACTGATAGCTGTTTATCACAAAATAAACCTGGCAAAGTTTTATTTTGTGACAAAATGTAATACATTTAAATGACATAGCTGTATGAATACATTTAAATCCATATAGCAACACAATGTGTAGACACAAATATTTGTACTTTGGAACAGAATCAGTGATCAAACTTGGTTATATAAAAGAATCAAAATGAAACGAATTAGACCACGTTTCTGACATCTCTATGAGCAGTCTCTTCTTCCGTTTTCAGACCCTCAGTTATCTTTTAAATAACGTATAGTTTTTTGAGCATTTTAGGCCTACGGTTGAGCTGTGTGAAATTTTGCATTTTAACCTTGCAAATACTGACCTCTAGTGGAGGATTGTAGGTTCACGCTTTTAACCCCAGTGTACTGGCTTCCTGCCACTTATGCCATATTTTACATTTACAGCATTTATCAGACGCTTTTATCCAAAGCGACTTCCATTCCCTAACTACAGGGGACAGTCTCCCTG
>JBBJLS010048168.1:0-13543 GCA_037577275.1 Bryconaethiops microstoma
AGATTGTGATCCAGACCTTCTCGTCCAACATCAGTGTCTGACCTCATAAATGCTACAGAATGAATGAACACAAATTCCCACAGAAACTCCAAAATCTTGTTGAAAGTCTTCCAAGAAGAGTGGAAGCTATTATAGCTGCAAAGAGGGACCAACTCCATATTAAAGTCTATGTATTTGAACACAATGTCATTAAAGTCCCTGTTGGTGTAATGGTCAGGTGTTCCAATACATATATACAATTATATCTAAGATTTATGCACATATGCATATAGTACTCCATATATAGGCCTATACAACCTATGTATACTGTGTGCATAAATAAAGTGCTTATAAGAGTAGACACAGGTAACAGACACTGTTCTAATCTGCCTGTTTGGGTCTCGTGCTGCTCCAATATCCTCTAGATGGCACAGTAACCTCCTTTCCTCTCCTGCACTGGCATTTCATCACACCCTGCTCACACACAGGAGAGAGGAAAGTCTCGACCAGCTCCAGGGGTTTGGACTCTCGAGCAGCCACACGGTCTGATATGAGCGGTTTTTGAAAAAGTCCATATCCCCTCCAGTCCAGAGCACGTGATGTAGTTTCACTGTGGGGCTGAACCTCCACTCAGCTTTGGAGACACAGGGTTCCCAGGCTGTTCCTGGTAGTGGGCTGTGCCACCATGGGTCTCGAGGTATTAATCATTATTAAATGTACCCCCCTGATGTCTGATTGGGGCAAACACCTGTGCACGTGCATGGCCGGATGTTCACGTCTCCACGCCACGGACCCCCTGTTATATAACAGGGGGCGCTCTCCAGCTCTCGTGTACGCAGCTTTTCACTTTTTTGTGCATTTTGTAACATGCTGACTGACTTCATTGTCTTTTCTTGATAGAAGAAAAAAGCCGAGAGCCTTTTTTTTCTGCCTTACATTGTGTAGACTGAGTTATTTGGCTTTTCTAATTAAAATGAAAAAACAGGACTTTTTAATTAATGACCAGTTCCACCTTAAACTGTAATGTTATTTATTTCTTTTAAGGTGGGCGGTGTCTCGTGCTCCAGGCGGCACCCGGCTTTTGTGCAAGGGTACACGTGTCTTCCATCTCGCGCCCTCGTTTTCGTGGAATTTCTACCGTGCTGCGGTATCCCTCCGCGCAAGGACTATTCGGCACTCTGTGGTGCGGCTCTATAAGAACACGAGGGGTCTCACACGCTCCGTGACTGAAACGCCCCCCTAAAAGCCTTGCCGCGGAATAATACCGCGTGATAATATTTGGGGTTTTAATTGAGTGTGTTCCAGATCGGTTTTGGCGCGAATTTGCGCGAGCGGAAGGACCGAGGCGTGCTCCGGCCAATAAATATACTTGCCTTATGAGCCACACCCACTGCTCCTGCAGGACATGAGACCCGGAGATCAGACTTTAATCAATCTGATCAATAATCCGAGTCTTTAGACTCTTTCTCCTCCTTCTTCTCCACACCTTCCCCTTCTTTATCTCCACCATCCTCGCTCGGCACGAGTCCGGTAAGTCGCGTTTTTATTAGTTATTCCATTTTTATTCCCTTGCACGCCTCTCGTGGAAGAATTCTCGTGCCTTTTTGCCGGCATGCCGGTTACTTACTGCTCATTTCCTCTTATTTCTCCTTTTTAACACTTTATTACCCTCGTTCCGAACACAAAATGCTGCTAAATGCGAGTACTTATTAGTTTTGTAATTTATATTTTTTATATTATATATATATATATATATATATATACTTATTTCCTCTTTCTTGTTATCACCCTTCTTCTAATAAAACAATGTTGCTAAATGCAACAAACATTTAGTTTAGTGTTTTTATTTTCATATATTATTTCTTATTGTTAATTGTAAATGGTACGTATTTTTATAAAAATGTCTATTTTTTTTTTTTTTTTGAAACACCGAGCTTGCACATCTGTAAGGAGAGAAGGCGTTGGCACGTTTTTTAAACGCCATGCCTTTTAAAAAAATAAGGAATGCATCTCAAATAAATAAATAAATTGATGAATAGCTTGCATGTATGTGTTTGTGTATGAAAACTAATTTGATTACTTGATTGATCGTCGTTATAGTTGTAATATGGTGTAATTTTAGTGCAAGGGTGCTTTTTGGAAACTTTGTGAATTAAAAACGTGGCGTGTAGGGCTTTCCAGCTGTTTCATGACGTCACGGTAGGAGGCGCTGAAAGACCTGAAACTACACCCACGTAAAGGAAAGGGGCGGGTTTATGAGTGTAAACAGAGATAAAAACGGGCTCTTTCCCGGGAAAGTGATTCAGAGAGGGTGCCGCGTGGTCTGGGGTGTATAACTGGAGTTTAGAGGCTCAGGGGTTTATTTTTTGTGTTTTTCTGATTTCAGGGGGCTGCTCGAAAATGTTGCCCAGTTGTTCTCCGTCGCACGACTGGCTCAGCGAGTCGGAGCCCTTACTTTTTGATGATGAGTTCTGCCAGAGCCTGATTAAGGACCTCCAGGCTCATGCCCTGCCCACGCCACCTCACTGCCCCCCAGTCAAACCCGGCATGGGCAAGCCCCTGTCCAGCTTGGACCAGCTGGAGCTGGTCTCAGAGCTCCTGCTTAAGGATAGTGACTTTCTACAGCTCAATTGGAGCTGCGACTTTAATGGAGCCCCCAGCACCAACCCCATGGACCCCAGCTCCGAGGACTGTCTTTGGCCCTGCCCAGGAGGAGACAAGTCTTCAGAGGAGAAGCTCTCCTCCGTGCTCTCCACCAGCCCCCTTCTCTCAGACATAGACACAGAGATCTTTGCAGAGATCGCTGGATCCACGCTAGACTGCCACCTTCTGGAGAGCGAGGACCTTCTGCAGGACAGCCCGGAGCAGAGCGAGTCCTCCTCGGATTACGGATCTCTCTCTGCTGGAGGAGAGTCCTCCACAAGCGATTCTGGTGAGTGTCAAAAGCTCGTTTTCTCCCAAACGTAAGCTCTCAACATTTCGTACCACTTTTCTAATCAAAAAGGGCCCATTTTGAGAGACCTGTAAAATCCAGTCCGGGATTAGGATCCAACCAGCTGTATTCTTGAAGAAGACATGGGGAAGGAACCAAATCCTGGAGTGGATCATGGTTCTTTCTGGAACATGTGAACTACAATACAAAATTATAAAAGAAAAAGCACAATAAAGAAACAAAAGGACTACAATAGAACATGTGCTATTGTAGACTTCAGTTTTATTATAGTCTTGGACTGCTTAGATATGCTGGAAAGAGGTCATTTTGCTCTTCTAATGTTTTCATATTCTTAGTTGGTTCAATTTAAATCAGATACACATTCAGTGGAAGTGTGTTCTATTAGTAGCACTCTATTAAAAGGACATTTTAGATGATTGAGTGCAGAAAATTAAATTCAGTGTAGCAGTAACTCGTCTGTGATTTGTGTATGCCAGCTTCTCTAACGGCGTTTGCTTTTGTGTTCCACAGAGGAGGAGATTGACGTGGTGACAGTTCGCCGCTGCAGTACCCTCACACGCTCGCAGTACCAGCAGCAGCAGGAGGACAGCCGGCGAGAGCAGCAGCGAGCTCTGAAGCGCTGCCACCTCGAGATCCAGCAGCAGCACAACTACGCCGCCCCTCGCCCCGCCTCTCCTCCCCCTCCCTCCCCGTGTCAGAAGCGGTCCCGGGACTCTCTGAGAAACTCTCAGCATTCCAGCCGTTCCCGGAACCTCGCCACGCGTCACAACGCCGACACGGAGGACGAGGAGGAGAGGAGGAGGACCCACAACGTGATGGAGAGGCAGAGGCGGAACGAGCTGAAGAACTGCTTTCTGCGGCTCCGCGACAACGTCCCAGAACTGTCCAACAACGACAAAGCCTCCAAGGTGGTGATCCTAAAACGGGCAAAAGAAAGCATCTGGAACCTGGAGTCGGACGAACAGAGACTGAATCACAAGAAAGACAAACTGAGACAGAGGCAGGAACAGCTCAAGGCCAGACTGGAGCAGCTCAAGAGGCTTTAAGGGTTCCTGCAGGAGGTTTTTGGAACTGGTGGCATCCGCATGTTTGGCTGAATGCTTTTCGGACAGAGCCGGCATGCGGGCAGGGTGACAGTGATGCCACGCACAACACAACGCACCACTTTTGACCGACTGTAATCTCTAAGGAGATGGCTGTTCTTCACGTTCGTAAAAATTCCTTTGGGAAACCATGCATGTTCAATGCAACAATGTTCTCAGTAGTCTTTTAGAGCTATGCCAGACCTGTTAGTCTTAAAATTAACTGTATTTCACATACTGTATGTTGAGCTGAAGCAGTTTCCAGTCTAAACCATCATTAGTCTAAAGAATTGTGGCCCTTAGTAATAATTAGACATTCCCCCTTTTTGTAAATGAGTGCACGCTACACTCATTATTTTGGGCTGGATCCAAAATCTGATGGGGGGGGGCAGAGAATGTGACGTCCATGAAAAAGATGCATTGCTTTTACTAATGAAAATAACGTGTTGCCACTCGCTCACATTTGATTTGAACTGGAAGAACAAGACTATTTGTTTGAAAATTTTCATAGCTTATGTTCAGTCGAGTGTCATTCATAAAAGGAGTGTCTTTATACTTGAATCTCACTCTTTTGCTTGTTAAATATTGTATAATTGTTTGTTTTCCTTCTCTTTATCTACCTCTACCAAGAAGCCTGGGAATGTTTATTGCCTTCATAATGGCAACTGTATAGAATCCCCATCCCTGTTTATTTTTGTCTAAATATTAATGTTAGTTTCTTAATTATGTATTATAAATTATTTAGCCGTTTTATTTCTTGGTTGGTTTGTGAATTTTAAGGTTTTTTTTTAATTTTTTTTTTTTTTAGCAGCACTTTGTTTTATACTGTTATTAAAAAAAGTGGATAACAACACACACCTACTTGTGCATTATTTTCCTGACAGCAGTAATATATGGTACTGACTGATTTAAGAACAAAACCATACACATCTGTGGGAATTTGGGTTGAGGCAGTGGTAAACCAAAGTTCTTTAACAGTATAAAACCTTTTCCTAGCTCTAGTGTAGAGGCTCTAAAAACAAATTCTAGCCTTTTTTTTACAAGTACATACGTAACCTGTGATCTTCATACCATACAACCTGTAGAAAACAGGAAAAGAGACCAATTTCTTGCATTGTCTTTCAGTAATATATGGAGAAAAAAAAAAAGTCTTGAAGGATCAGCAATTCTAAAAAACCCAATTTGAAAAGGTCAGAGTTTGAGGAACCTTTTGAAAGTTCCATATAATATAAATTGAAGGGTTTTTCCAAGAGCCTTTATGTTTTGTGGAGGCTCTTTACACACATCTATTTTACAATCCATTGAAAGGTTTGTGCGGAACCAGAATAAGTTCCTTTAGTGAAAGGAACAAAGTGTGGGATCCTTTCTTTACAGAAAGAAACACACACACTTGTCCGTGAAAGACTACTTGAAATCACCGTCTTGCGTCATTTGTGGCCGGTTTAACTTTACGGTCTTAAGTCTGTACACTCTTCCAGTCAACTCTCACACTCCTGCCCCACTTAAGACTGGGCCAAGTGTGCCACACACACATACAGACGGCTTCTTACGAGTGTTTATCTTCTACAGGCACTTGAGTTAACTGAGCAGGAGCTTTGCAAGATGATCTACTGCGAGCAGAACTTGGTCTTGGTTCTAGAATTACTCTCCTGCTCCACTGTTTCAAACCCGCTGCTGTGTTGAGGTTTTGGAAGGCTGTCTAGAAGGAGAAGTGCAGCAGACAGATCTGACACTCAACCTGAATGTGGTCATTTTTGCTCTTCTTGGCTCCCATTCTACTCATTAGTGAGTCACCGCTTTCACTTGTACTTTTCGCATGCAACGGCAGCTCACTGTTTTAAATGAACACTTAATGGGGAATTTCATTCATTTTTAAAAATTTCTGCATGATATGAGTAGAAGTTTAAGTTTAATGCCATATCAAAAACAATGGCTATGCCATGGCAAAAAAGTATATTAAGCAATACAAAGGATTTGAAAATAAGGCATGATGAAATAAAGTCGTTCAGACTGAGTCTAATGTGAAATAGTTAATTACTGGTTTCTTTCCAGTGGTGGTGAATGGAATCAGTATGTCAAAATATGGCCATTTTAAAAAGTTTTCTATCTAAACTTTGCCAAAACTATCGTGCAACAGGCAGGGCATTTATAAAATATGTCATAGTTATAGGGGCATTAAACTCATCAGACATCTGGTTCCATTCACCACCACTCTTAACTATTCAGATTTGGTAAGTTTCTCTAGAAACTTACCAAACCCTCTCAAATTTGTAATAATGCAAACATTTGATGGAATCCGTCTTGAAAAGAAACATTTCAATATGAATAAATATTGGAAAAAAAAACAATCAGTAGTGCCACAGTGTGAAAATGTCCCAATTTCATTAAACCTGGAGCTTTGAAAAATGGCTGGAATTGATTTCAGTGACAGTGCGAAAAGCCATAAAGCTGCGTTTCGTGTTTTTCAGGTTCTCTCTTAGATGTCACAGAATCATTCCAGCCAAGACAAATTTCGCTGTAGATCTCTGAGGAAGGAAAACAGATCTTGAAGGAACACCACTTACAAGAACATCCATATTGAATCCCTCTGAAACGCAAATAGGAGCTCATAAGAAGGTGATTTCACTACTTAACTCTCACTCGGTAGTGAAATCACCACAATCAAGTCCTTCACACAAGACAAAGCAGGGACAAACAGCCCAGTGCACTGATGGCCCTCAAACAAGTGTGTGAACAAGTTTTAGACTTCCATTGTCCCCTTTCATCTTTTGTGCCCCCACACACTGGACAATAGATGCTATGAAGTAGCTGGAGGGGGTTACTGGTCTCCAGCCAGTCTGCAGGACACTTGCGGATGGGTCGTCTCAAGGAAATGCGGCGTCAGCAGACTGGCTCCTGAGACTCAGAGGTGCTAAAAAGGTGATGATGAAATGGATCAGCTGCTTTGTTCAGGTCTTAAGATACAGATGGGCCATTGCAACCCTTATCAAGTCATGTTTATTGACCACCTATTGGAGATACTGATGAAAATCTAATCTCAGGAGATTGATCCAATCAAACCAGGGCCTTCTATCTCCTGTTTAAAACCCAACAAAGGTCTGTGATTGTCAATTGGATTGAGAAAAGATGTCTAAACTCCATGCAGACCATAAAAATTTGGTGAAATTCTCCAAATTTGGAAGGACTGGCTAACGGAAAGATCAAAGGATTTTTAATAAGAGAAGGAACGTCTGTATGTTTGAACATCACACACACATGTCGACGTGTGTAAAGCTCACACCCTTCATGCCCACCAAAGGAACATTCCAGCTTTACAGCAGAAAGAAATCACAGCAAACAGCCTCAGGTCTGAAAGATAAAGATAATAAAGGAGACTTGGGTTGATGAGACACCTTTTTTGAAAAGAATGAGCGAGAGAGAGCGAGAGAGAGAGAGAGAGAGAGAGAGAGCATTGCTCTTTCAGGATATCTCTTTTCAGTCACATGTGACGTGACCCACTGCTCTGCGTACTTTTGTAATATTTCACGAGGCTCTGAGTTCTTGCATGAAGCTGCCAGGTATGTGAACGAAACAGGAACAGCATATCTCTACTCCCAGCCGTCAGACATTTCAAGCCCGGAGCACTAACTCTGCAGCTGGATAATCATGCCGAAGGTCAGAAGTGGGCAGTTTAGGCCCAGACAGTAAAAATACTTTGTTCTAAGTATATGGGTCCCTCAGCTGCTGGTTTAGGAGATGATTTTTGCTCTCTAGACCCAAATTACCCTCCATGGCTTTTTCTTTAACTCCACGGTCTGTTCTGAAGCACCATGGTCTCCAACTTTACAATCTTTTCTCCAGCTTCATATTTTAATGTGAAATTCATTTTGTTTTCAATAAAATATGTAATTTTGGTGTCTATTTTCCAATCAAGCAACATACTTTCCTCTGTTTAAATCCTAATGGCAAAGACAACAGCCATTAGAAAATGGTCTAACAAGTGTGTTTTTCAGCTAAAGCTAAAAGACAAATAAAGACGAATTAACCTACTTTAGGATAAAGAATACTGAAATATACTGGGAAGAGGGAGCGTACAGAATGCTTCTATTTTTCCATTTTTCCCAAAGGTTGGAACTCAGAACTGGATTTCCTTTTAGCACAGGTGACTTTTTCGAAACTTTTTGCCTTAGAATTCCCCCGTTCTAAGCTCCAAGGATTCTGTACGTTCCCTCTTCCGATTATATTGCAGAAGCATTATAATAATCAGTAAGTCCATTCATTTTTAGGTCTTTGCAGAAAAAAACACACTCATTAGATAGTTTTCTACTGTTTTCTCTTACAATGGGCTGTGGTCTTTGCTATTGGGATTTAAACAGAAACAAACTATGTTGTTTGATCTGAAAATGGGTGAAAATAAACAACTGAAATCCTAGGTTAACAAGAACAGAGAAAATAGCTAGAAAACAAGATTATGGAGATAAAGATAATGAAATAAACATGAAGTACGTCCATTCTTCTTTAGTCTTCTCTTAGAACTGGCTTTCTTTCAGCACAGGATCCTTTCTTGAAACTTTTTACTTTCCACAGTTCCCATTTACTTTCTACACGAATTCTGGAATTTCTGGCCAACATTTAGCTGAAAAGTCTAGACCACAGTGGGGGGAAACTTATATTTGAGCCGTCTCTGTCATGTCTGTGTGGACGTGACTCTTATCAGAAATTATAGGCAGAGGAATAAGCTCAAATAGGCGTACTGAGTGAGTTGCTAAGTGTGGTAAGTGAGAGTCGTTTTAGTGGAGGGGGTTATTTGCCTGTTGGTCTTGGATTAACAAGGCCCCACTTGGATGGCCCATATGTTCTCCCCTGGGAAGGTGATGAGAGGAGGGTGTAAGGCCTGAATTAACATTTCTGTCCTCCTGTCCATGTCGATAATATGTGAAAGAGGGGTGTGAGAGGTGAATTTCAAACAGTTTCTTACCGTAACTCCCGGCCGTCAGAGAGAAGCCCCGGGGGAAGCATGCAACAGAAGAGAGGTGGAATGTTTTGGTAATTTTTAAGCAAAAATTTCCAAAATAATTGATTTTTCTTCATTTCTGACTGTTTCTATTGGTCCATTTTCCCATCAAGTGTTCAGAGAACGTAAAGAGTACCTGAAGTTTTCAGGTCTTGCATAGAAAATGTAGCGCCAAGGCTTGATTTCCTAAAAAGAGATTTTGAAAGGTTTAACGAACTTTCAGATAATGTAAAGGTTCTACAGCAATTTGAGGGTTCTTCCAATAATCTCATTATGTGGTTCTTGAATGTTAAGAAGGTCCTTTGGAAGAACCACAGTCTGAATAGATCCTTTGAGGTATCTTTAATTTTATAGTAAACTTATAGAGTTTATAGTAAAAATAATGTGCATGAGGATGTCTCTTATCAGGCAAAAAATGTGCATATTAGGTAAACTACAAACTTTCTTGTTCATAAAATTTTAATCCATTTTGGACTCAATGATAGCTCTATATTTGTAAAATATAAACATCTATGGATGAATGGCATACGGCATTGTGATGGAGAGGTTAATCTATATAATAAGAGGAAGAACAAAAGTATTTATAACCATATGGAAACCATGTCTTGACCATAAAGTTGCAGTTATTTTAAATTAGCTCTGTCACAAAATACGTCCATAATCATTCATTTCTTAACGTCCATGTTTTTTTTCCAAGTAACTTCAGCTTTATTTCTTACTAACAATAAATTGTCTATAAATATTATTTCATTTAATTCAGTGATTGTCATTATCTGATTTAATGTCTATTTATATGTGTAATTTATATATTTTTTTAAAATCTTGTTTGAAAAATAAATAATGGAGACATAATGAACAGATGAACAGATTCTTCCAAGAATCTCATTATGCGGATATTTTTTAAATGTTCGTAAAGATGTTCTAAATAAGGTTCTTTAGAAGATCCACAGCCTGTATTGACTTTTTTAGGGAGCCAAAAGTGGTTCTTCCATGGCATTCCATGTAGAACCCTTTGAGCTATCTTTCATTTATTAGACTTAAAAGTAGAAATAATACACATAATTAGTGGCGATGTGATGAATAATGTTTCATTGACTTGATGTGTAAACGAAAGTCTGATGAATGGATTTCTACTTTGATTACGTATTTGATTGACATGTCAAATGCAGTCAGAACATTAACTCATCGCTGGCTCTTTAAGAGCAGGAAAATTGTTGCCTGTCAGGGACGAGGCCTCTAAATTTACTTGAGGGCTCGGTACGGAGATGTCAGATGTCAGACACTGAGGCACATGAAGACGACACGTGAGGGTCTTCTGGAAATGGATAAGAAGGACAGATGCAAGCTCGGGCTGGTGACTACCTTACACGCCTCTCTGTGTGGGTGTGAAACACTGAAACACCCTAAGAGGTGTGGTTCCTTGGACAGCTCCTGACAAGTCATGATGTGTGTGTGTGTGTGTGTGTGTGTGTGTGTGTGTGTGTGTGTGTGTGTGTGTGTGTGTGTATGTGTGAAAGAGTGATTTATAACTGCTCAAGCGGGGGAGGCCTGTTCACATCAGTGAATTCCAGGACACTTCATTCCTGTATGAAGAAACATGAGAGCATCGCACAGCTGGACCTAAACAGTTGTCCATCACAAAGATCGCTTATCATTTCCAAATGTTACTCCACCAGTTCTTATGCCGTCATGTTTTCTGATTTATTTTCTTGTTGAGGCGAACATAAACAACAGGAGACAAGTTAAAGTTTAAAGGGCTCTGTTCACATTCAAAAAGTAGTGTGGGCTGAAACACTCCTTATGACTCAAATGTTTGTGGTTGGGGCTAAAGTGCTGCAGGCAGAGTAGGCAAATATATGTAAATGACTTCTTTGTGACGTGACAAAAACAATTAATTGAATTTTCTCCCTGTTTCCATAAATGGGCTGTATGGACAGGGGAGTAAAGGGTACATTTTGAAACCCGAACAAACTGTTTTATTTCACAAAAAGGACTAATAAATAAAGATGTGTAAAAATGTAACTTTTTAGAAGCTTTGCACGCCACTTCTCATCAGATATGTACGAAAATGGCATTAATGTATGTGTTTGCAGTTGTGTTAATTGTACATTTGGTTAAAATAATGAGAAAAGGTCCATGAACAATGCGAGTACCCTCAGTGTACAGCACACCTTTAGGATATAATGTCAAAATGAAAATAAATTGAAACAGGTTAAATCGGAAAAGCACAGGAACATACAAGCATGATTACTGTCCTTTCAACTTAAAGTATTCCTAGGGAGGACCGATTAATCAGCAGGAAAGCAGCACGGTGCGAGTCTTATTCCACTGACACGAGGAACTGAACAGCTTAGTAGCTTTTCAAAGAATTCTGGTGATGAAAAATAGCTTAATTTTGAGAGAACCAGACTCATCGTGTTTCATAAAGAGATGTAGGTTCTCTTCAGCCTTCTCTGCTCTGAAAACCCAACGTTCTCCAACATACACCAACAAATTCCAAAACTTGTGATGTCCCTGAGATATGAGTGACTGCTGAAGGCTTGTCACTCATGTTTTTCCATTATAAATAAAGTGCCCTGAACCCGAGCTATTCAACGGCACGGCCAAAAGTGGGCTGCAGCCGAGTCTCAGTATGTGGATTGGTCGAAATGTTGTCATGACAACAGACGGACTTTGAAAGAAGCCATTGTTTTTTACTGTCCGAGCACAAAAAAAACAAACAAAAACAAAACTAAACTAACAACTGGGAAGCACTGGAAGCTCTACTTTCTGTTCAGGCTGAAGATAAATTTCAGTGGGAGTTTTCTGTCACACAAACAAATTTATCTTTAACGCTGTGAGAAACGTGAAGGTGATCCTGGACATCACTAACAAGTTCGCTGGTTTCGGTTTTCATCACATGGATAAAGAATGGCAAAAAAAAAGAAAAACATTCCAACAGGACTATAAATAATAAAAGACCACAATAACGAAAGCAGCTTTGACAGAAAAAAACTTTCCGCCGGTTCGACTCCATGGACGCGGTTTTGAGACAACCGGCCATAAACTGTGGAACATCAAAACCTGATACAACTTCAGTACCATCACAGTACAGTTTAGGTACAGAACAGTTCCTGTATATCTATGGAAAAGTGCCTTTACAGGACTGCCCCCCCCTCCCACTAGCAGTCATTTATAATCTTCATACTCACCGTACATATTCCAAGCAAAGGGCACTGGGTCCAGACCCAGCAAACATGACATCACATCCAGCAGAGCTTCCGATTTCCGCTTCACCTTCCGCCTCAAGAGAACAACATATTTCCTTGCATTAGAAATACAGGAAAGTCTGATTTATCCTAAGGAAGTTGCAAAGTTTCTGGTCCATCACTCTGTTAGTCATGAAGAGCATTTCCACTAACTTTTCTACAATTCTATGTAATTCAGACGTGGAGATGTAAACACAGTCATTAAGAGCGGCTTTGCTATGAAATAGTTCATTGTTGAGAAACTCACAGACTAGCATTTCTTTACAATGGTGATGAATGGAACCAGAGGTCAGAAAGTCTACAATGTAGATAAAGCCATTTTATTTACTTTCCAAACGCACCAGTGAACCTACACGTGTCTTCTGAGTGTTTAAATGCAACGCTGATGATGGTAAAATAGTGGAAAGTCTGAAAAAAACAATTATTTTCGGGACTATTTTGCCCCACAATGCTTTGCATCTACCCCTCCACCCTAAATGGCTTAAATATGTTTTAGGGTAAAAAAGCTTTTAGAGGCAGACGTCTGGTTCCATTCATCGCCAATATCAGCATTTCTGGCTTGGTAAAGTTTTCTTAAACAGAGAAACTCATTATGAATGCAATGCCTGAAATCTGAGACATTGTTTAGTTTTATGGTTTTTGACAGGCTTGTGGCCTAAAACTAAAATTACTATATTTGTACTATAGACTTCATGACTTCTGGTTCCGTTCACCACCACTCAAACTATTTCACACCAGATCCCCTCAGAAGGACTTTGTTTACATGCCAATCACTGATTTAGGTAGAAATTTTAAAAAACTCCTTTCATGTGTTAAGTGAATTGATGACAATTACGAAGTACTAACCACACTGCCTTTCACTGGTTTGATTATAATAGTACTTCAACACACACACACACACACACATACACTGATTAGATTCCTATTATCCTCTGAGACCTTGAATAAAAAGCAACTTAACATCCTCACAGGAACAAACCTTTTGTGTGCAGGAAAGTGGATACAGCATGACCTCTGACCTTTCAGGTTCATTAGAGGATGGCCCATTAAGCCCCAAAGACCACCCCCCCCCCACACACACACACAACACACACACCTTCCCCCACCTCTCAAAGATTAGTGATTTTTGACTGAAAGGACTGTGAGCCTTTAGCTTCAGGGTAATCAAAGAGCTGTGTGTGCGTGTGTGTGTGTTTGTGTGTGTGTTTGTGTGTGTGTGTGTGTGTGTGTGTTTGTGTGTGTTTGTGTGTGTGTGTGTGTGTGTGTGTTTGTGTGTGTGTGTGTGTGT
>JBBJLS010048179.1:0-13542 GCA_037577275.1 Bryconaethiops microstoma
TTGTGCACATATTCAGAAATCTGTGAACAACAGCCTTGCCGTCAAACACCCTGACCGTGAGGGGGTTCATTTTCTCTCACCCTGCAATGAAAAGGTATAAGCATTACATTACAAATATTACACACATCACACTGAAATGTTGTGTAAAGAAATGTGTACTGGAAAATAAGGATGTGTCAAATGGCTGTCAAAATAACACCTGTATCATTTGAGCCCTCTGTTATTAGAGTGAAGGGATTGGTCTTCGTCTTGGTGACCAGCTCCTCCCTAAAATGCGGTGTCACAGCTTTCCTTTATTACACATGTTTTTGTGCTGGGACATTTGTAATGCTGTGCTGTGATGGAGTCCTTGAAGCATTCCCTTAATAATGGACTGAAATGTTCCACAATGGACAATGGCACTTTAACTTCAGATCTTCTTGCCTTTAACAGAAAACGATGATAACAATGTTATCAGCAGAAGGGACATTAAAGACAAATTTATTTGTAGAGGAAATTTCACATGGTAAACACATACTCAATGTACTTTGAAAGTGTGACATGAGCTACTCAGTAATAATTGTTCATAATTATTGGAAATATAAAAACTAAGGGCAGAAATTATGAAAAACTAAATTTCACGTGTTAGTAAGCATCTCAGCTACATGTGCTACTTTGGCCTCTTGTGTAGTCATGCCACCAACAGTAACTGGGGGATAAAACTGAATAATCCCTTTAGACAGGTGTGCTTTGCTCCTAATATGTCGCTGCACATCTGCTACACCTTGATGGGCACAGGAGTTTTCCTGTCTGCAGACTGAGCACCAGTAGTAGGAGCTGGTGGTGCCTACAGTAATGAATGGCCATTTTGAAGTCCATTCACTTTTGAAAGTGCTTCATTAGGTCCAGTTAAGGCCCTTTTTTTTCACTACTACTCTATGCTTTCTTCTTCGTTCACCTCCACCGTGTATTCTTTGGTCACCTTCACAGTCTCTTCTTCTACTGTCTCTTCTTCTGTCTCCACTGTCACTATCTCCCGTAATGCCTCCCTTGCTGTTTCAGTCTCAGCCTCTTCCACTGGTACCTCATTGTCGCCAGAATACTCTTTTATTTTTTCCCCTGACAATAAATGATACAAGCGGTAAAAATAAACAGGCAAACATTCCTCCGTTCATCCCCCTAAGGCCTAGGCTACTATTCAAATGGACACTTAAATCGTCGGGTATTGGTCTTAAACAAAGAGTAGGAAAACTATAGTAGCTAATGAATGACTGAAGTTATAACCTGATGATCGTGAGGGTTCTCTTCCACCTCCACTTCATCTATAACTTGTGCATGTTGTCAGATTCCCCCCGCTACGCATTCATGGAACGCGTGCTTGAAGCTGAAACAATTGGCTGAGAAAATCTATTTTCTGATTGGCCGATAGGTTGGTAATTCAAGACAGCTGCCCTGAGCTGTATGGGGGCACAGTAGCGTAGTCTGCCTTTGATTCGTTTGTAAAACACGCTGTAATTTGTGAGCGTGTGAATTTTTTTTAAATGCGTGTGTATCATGCTCAATGCGTGAGACTTGAGAGCCCTGATCAGGGGTGTTGGGAGCAGGGACAACAACAAAATGCAGAGGGCACTGCTGTAGATCTTCACAGTCATGACATTATTTGTGATATCAAATGGCCTCCATTGTTCTATAGTGTTTGTACATGTAGAAAACATCGAGCAAAGAAACCCCACTTTCATATCAGTGATCCTTTTCACCTCAAAAGTAGTGCATTTATGTATAGTTCAGCTCAGCTTTTTCAGATTTTTTCAGATTTACTTGAATGTTGTTTTGTTCTAGCCAGTCAGTAAAATAGTTTGGACTCCCTCAGTCACAAACTGAGAGGGTGATGACTACCACGTGCTTCCTCTCACACATGAACCACCACTGCATCTTTAGAACTGTTGTTATTGTAACGCTCAACACACCTGGAGTGGAACACTTAATGCCAAGCTGTTATGTCAGCTAATGGATGGCCTCATTTGCCAGCGTTGTGCAGAGTGGTGGGGGAGAGGGAAGCCCATCCTGCTCACCCAGAGAGAGGTTCTATCATTGAGGGTACAATTCATACCTTCAGGCTATTTTTGTCAACAGGGGCGGGGCAGGAGCTAATGTTGAATGAGATAGTGGTTTATACTTGTCAACAATGTGTCAGGCCTGGGAGGCCTGAGAGGCCTGGGCAGGATTACGGTTGGCGGCCACTAGAGGCCGCCCTTTGTTGTGTTTTGTTTTGTGGGTTATTTTGAGGACTTTTATAGTGAATGCCTGAGCACACGGTCTAATTTGTGTTAATTATGTGTTTCACCTGACCATGTGCTCAGAGCAAATGAGTTTTGAGTTAATATTGGTTCTTGAGTTTGCAGATTTTGTATTAAAGTTCGTTGTGGACCGACCAGGGTTGTCCTGGCTCTTGTGTTTCCTTCTTTCTCCTTTAAGTATTATAGAAAGCCTGTATCTTGTTTCAGGTCCTCGAACCTGTTTTTGTTTCGTTTAGCAATTCAATAAAAGAAACTTAATCATGGACGTCTGGACACGCGCCTGCCATCATTGAGGAGAGAGAGGATACCGTGACACAGAGGGACGAAACATAGCAAATTCATAGGAAAACGTTCAAATGTGAGGACAGTGGAAAAGAAGCCTTAATACGGACAAAATCAGTAAAAAATGTGAGGGTTTTTTAATGTCGATGAATCAAACTAATTTCACATTTTGTGAGTAATTTTAGTATTGGTTTCAGATACAGTTGTGAAACACTAGCTTGGTCATTATTTTCACATTTATAGGTCTCTTCCCATTCATGTTAAAACCTGGATGTGTGCGTTGCCAAGACGGCTGCTGAGTGGACAGACTTTCCTGCACGGACATGGGTGGTAATTTAATTTAGGCTGTAATTTCTACGGTAACAATGCATCGACTATTCAAATTATTTGACCCAGCTACTTAAAATATTAGCAGAGGTCTTCTTGAAGTCATCTGCTGTTGATGGGCCAAAGCTTCCATTCCATCACACTCTAATAAATCAAGAAGTAAACCCTGCACTTTAAACAAGTCTTGGCTAATTAGCTACATTCTAGATATGGGGGGGGGGTATGTAAATGAGGTGTTTCACTGTATTATCTTTTCCGGAAAAACGTAAAGACATAACCCTTGACACCAGAAAACACTCTCTTTAAATCTGGAGGGCTAATCCAGTGCACCAGGGTGCACAGCTATGCTATTTGAGGTCATTCAAAATGAGAAAACCAAATGCAAACACATGCACACGCACACACACACCTACCTATATATGCATGCACATAACTAGTAACCATGGAGATGAAGTACTCCTGTCTGTCGAACCGTGATTCAATTCAATTTCCTTGAAACTCCAGGATTCAAATAAAGAGGAGATTCTAAGCGGGTCAGTATTGAACAGCTGATGCCAGAAAAAAATTTAATTCCAGTATAAAATGTAGTAAAAGGGGGGCGACTGTTCAACCCACAGACACTGTCTAATACTTTCCCCATGTCTTATAGCCTTTATAGACCCATAATAATGTATTTACCTATATCACATTTTATTACCCTCAGTGAGAGAGAGAGGACGCTGACTGTTACACTTCATACCTCTCATACACAAGTGGCCTTCAGCATCAGCATTTATTTTAACCAAAATCAGAGGCATAAATAGGTGAAATACTGTAGTCTTCAAATCACTTGACCTGTTCTTGTTTTGAAGAAGGTAAAATTATAATGCCATAAACATTAAAGCACAGTCATTAAACTGAACGACAGTAAATTCTTTTCCAGTGCAAAACAGCAATATCCTCAGAAGCACTTTTATGTAAAAAGCACTGCTAAATGATAAGGATGGCTGGTCTTTAGATGCTGGAGTAAGAAAGAAAAAGCCAAGCGCTGCCTCAAACAAGGGAAGCGATAAAATACAGAAAGTCTCGGAAGTCTGAAAAGTTTATGACGAGTAAACTGAAGAAATTCTGAACTTTTTCAGGGCCGCTGTTTGAGTTTAAGCCAATCTATGACATTGACCATGCTAAGGCCTTTGAACAAAAACAGATATCAGAATCAGAATCAGAAAACTTTATTGATCCTGGAAGAAATTGCTTATATAGATATAAATAAACAGATCAGCCATAACATTAAAACCATCTGCCTAATATTCTGTAGGTCTCCCTCATGCCACTCAAAAAGCACTCACCTACTGAGGCATGAACTCCACAAGAGCTCTGAAGGTGTGCCATGGTCTCTGGCAATAGATTCTTTAAGTCTTGTTGTGAGTGAGGCCTCCATGGATTGTCCAGCACATCCCATGTATGCTTGATCAAATTGAGATCGGGAGAATCTGCATTCCAGGTCAATATGTTGAACACTGTCATGTTCCTCAAACCATTCCTGAACAATGTCAACCTTCTGAAAGAGGCCACTGCCATTAAGGAATACTGTTAGCAGGAAAGGGTCTGCAACTGCAACTGCAAATGTTTAGGTAGGTGGTTTGTGTCTAAGTATTATCTATATGAATGCAGGACCCAAGGTTTCCCAGCAGAACATTGTCCAGAGCATCACACTGCCTTCGCCAGCTTGCCTTCGTCCCATAGGGCATCCTGGTGCCATTGCCATCCCAGGTGAGTGACACACACACACATGGCTGTCTGAACGATGTAATAGAAAATGTGAGTCTTCAGACCACGCCACCTCCTTACATTTCTCCATGGTCCAGTTCAGATGCAGAGTATAATAGGAGCATCCCGCAGTAGACAGGCGTCAGCATGGGCACTCTGACTACTCTACGGCTACACAACCCCATACTCAGCAAGATGTTCTGACACCTTTTTAGCATAGTCAGCATAACCTTTTTTGGCAGTTTGTGCTGCAGCAGCTCTTATGTGGGATTAGTGTTACTGACCACCTGTGAGTGTTTTTAATGTTGCAGCTGACTGGTGTATAACCGTATAATGCTACTTAAAATTTCAGCACCTCAACTTACATCCCGGGTCCAGTCTACATTACAACTCCAACACAAAACCTAGCCAGAGGAAGGAAGAGTGTTTGTTTTTCTCATTTTATTACTGAACTTCATCTTGGACAAACGGGTCCTTCTATCCTCTTCTCTCAGAATGGACTTCATTTCAGGACCCGTGTTGTAAGTTTTCATTAGTAGCTTCATGTTCCTTCATATTATAAGACCCTCTAACAAAGGGCGAGATCTCTAAGTGTGAGAGAGAGAAAGGGAGAGAGAGAGAGAGAGAGAGAGAGAGAGGGAAAGAGAGCTAGAGAGGGAGAGAGAAAGAGAGAGACAGAAAGAGAGAGATATAGAGAGAAAGAGAGATAGAGTGGAGATTAAATAAAAGCAGGGAAGATAAAGTACACTTGTCACATCACTCTTTTTTCCATTATGAAAGGAGAAGGATGATGATTTGTCCCCTCCGTTTGTTCGAAGGGGAAAGCTGGAGCCGGGAGACACTCGTAAACACAAAGGGCAGCTAATGAGACAAAAGAATTAATTAGATTAGAGAGAGGAGCGGCACGCTCGCAAAATATTCTTTTCAGACAAGCAGGAGGCGGGGTTGGAGACCAAGATCTTCCTTCAGTGAGGTGCAGTTCATCCAGTGTCCCCATCTACCAGCAGAAAAACAGAACCTACACACACACACGTGCGCGCGTGCACGCACAAATTTGATGCAGCCCTGACCTACAAAATGCAAGGATAGCTGTGGCCCAGGACAGTTATTAAATCAAACACAGTTATACTTCACACAAACAGCAGGTCTTAGAAGGACAACAGGGGCATCAAAACCAGGACTCCCATAACAAGAACCGACATTACAGGTCTAATTCAATCCATCCTGCCGCAACCAAAAAAGCTCTGCCCCATCACGCAACATGATTTCTCTTCCACAGCTTTACAACCCACCGCTGAGAGCCACACCTGGAGGGGGGTTTTAAACACTATCGGTAAATTTATAGCTTCAGGAGGAATATCCAGGAATAATTTCACCTTCAGGTTCCAGACGAGTGCAGAATGCACGGAAGTAACACTACAGGAAAAGTTAAAAGACACCTTTGCTCTTTGTACACTAATTCACCATGGGCATGGTAATTACAGGTATGGTAATTATGAAGGTATTTTATCATAATGTACGGGTAGCACAGTATTGAAAAAAACTAACATTTTTATTATTTTAAATTTTTAATTGTTTGGTTGTTAATCCTACCTCAGAGAAACAATACTGATATATACTGATGTAGTGAGTGAGTGAGGCACAGTCCAGAACAGCCAATCAAAAACAAAGCTTTAAAACGATTAAAAGCCAAAGTAATGAGAACAGACTTTTTGTTCGAAGGGATAAAGAGAGGTGGGAAAATGTTACATTTTCCAAAAAGTGTTTCATAATGTACAAATAATTGGTATAAAATGCTTTGGTACAAAAACCCACACAACTTTCAAGTGGGGAAAGCTAAAAATAAAGAAATAAATGGCAAGAAAAAAGCAGGGAATTGTTCTTTTTAATGGTATCAGCCTTACACTCATTATTAGGAGCTTACAAATCTCAGGCAGGCCAGGCCATCTGGTGTAAGGTCTAATTTGGGTGATGAAATGATGAAATTTGCTGGGACACAGTGTGGGGTAATCTAAAATTCTCTTCTAAAAACCCTCATCATTAGCTGATGGGTGTAAATTCAAGCTCACTCATAGAAAGTGTTACTCAATGAAACTCACCCCTAATGCGCTGATGCCTGTAGAGCGAGTGACGTAAGTGCTTTCTTACACATGCTCTGACCCGTGCAAGAGACATCCTGAAGGGAACCAATTCTGAAGATTTGGCTCCTTTAGTGCTGTTCATATCATTACAGTCCCAAACCCCCTGAAGCTATAGCCCAGTTACTGGCCCTGTGCTAGCCTGGTTTACAGCTGTGCGGTTGTTTATGTTGGAGCACAGGAGAAATTTGATTACCTGAGTAATTACTAAGAACACAACAAAAACATCTGGGTAATCGCAAACAACTCTAATGCTACTTTCGATAAACAGAAATGCACTGGAAATTCCAAGAACATCTCGATACCTTTCAGAACAAAATCTCTTGTCGTCTTTTTTTTCATTTATTTGCCATAATATGAACAAAGAAATTGAAATTTTGTGGTGAATGGATCATTAGGAATGGTCCAAAATGGCTTCAAATGAAAGTATGTTTCATTGCCTTCCATTGAAAGCTTAGAAAGTTTTACCGTCTCCTGTAAAGTTGCTCTTCCCGGAGATACAAGTTCCAGCAGTGCTCATCTATTTCTCTTTACAATAAGTCTGCGGTCACTAATTGACTGATTTTTATGTAACATATAGAGGTGGGGGTGCATAAAGGCCAAACTCTTGTTCATAGAGTATGTCCATATTCCCCTTCCATTAGTACCAATGAACTACAAAACTCATGGCCTTCACGTCCCCCTTGACGCCTTTCAGCACTGTTGAGTGACTCACGACTCACTCTAGTTCAGACAAACGAACTGTGTTGGAGCTGCTAACTTCTATTTCTGTGTTTGTGGGCATTGTTGGCAGCCTCCGGGGTCATTAGCAACAACTCCACTCAATACTACTGATATGCAAATGGCCTTAATTATGCCACGCTTTGTGTTTCTGCCCCAGACTGCATTTTGATCACGCTCGCCTCCTTGTGCTCCTATGGTGGACCCAGCGGTGGAATGGCAGACACAGCACAAAGCCAGTAAGTAAAGCATGTCTTTAGTGCCACGAACTCAAGGTTAAAACCTCCACGGTGTATCAGGGCATTTTCTTATTAAGAAAAAAATGTGTGAGGGGGCTGTTAGCAATTTTTCCCATGCTACAAAACACAGAAAAACTGTGCCACAATGAAACAGCTCAAAGCAAAATTTCACCTAAAAGTCAGATTTTTAGGCAGTTTGTAACCGCTTGGAAAGGTAGTGAATGTGCCAGGCTTTAAAAATATTCTGGAGTACAAAAAAGTTATTCTTTATACAAATCAGGAGCAAGAAAGGATGAAAATGAGAAAATGAGAAAAAAAAGGACACAGAAAATTACTAGTGTTTTTTCTCACAGAAAACAAGATCTTGACAATTTAATGCTAGCTACATTGCTGTGTTGCCTTGATGAGTTGGTATGGGTGGGTATCTTGTTCTGCACTAAATGATCTAAATCTGGGCAAAAATAGGTTGGATTTTCATTCTTAATGCAGGCATTGCATTCTGTTTATGATTCTAAAGCTTCATCTTTTATTATCAGCCATAGCCTGAACATTGATTATCTCGTTACAATGACACCTGTCAAGGGGAGGGATATATTCCGGCAGCAAGTTAACAATCAGTTCTTGAAGTTAATGTGTTGCAAGCAGGAAAAAGTATGGTAAGTATAAAACAAACTTGGTCTAAGAAGGACAACTGACCCAACAACAGGGTCATGAACGCCTAAGGCTCATTAATGTGCATGGGGAAGGCTAGTCTGTCTGGTCTGATTTCACAAAAGAGCTACTGTGGCACAAATTGTTAAGAAGGTTAATACTGGCTTTGATAGCAAGGTATCAGAACAAACAGTGCATCACAGCTCGCTGCACATCAGAGCGCCCATGTTTGACCACTGTCCACCACCAGAACTGCCTATGTGAGCATCAGAACTGGATCATAGAGTAATGGAAGAATGTGGCCTGGTCTGACGAATCATGATTTTGTCTAAATAACTTGGAAAGAATGCAAGCTGGCAGAGGCAGTGTGATGGAAATGTTCTGTTGAGTCCTGCATTCATGTGGATGTTACTTTGATATGATCTACTTACCTAAACATTTTTGCAGATCAAGTACATCCCTCCATGATAATGCTGTTCGTAATGCCAAGGTGCCTCCAGGCTCTTCAGATCTCTATTCTAATCTGTGGAGGAAAAATCTCACAACTTAAAGAACAGAAAGGATCTGCAGCTAATGTCCAAGGTCTTAAAGTGTCTTGCAGAGTCAACGCCTGGAGGAGTCAGAACTTGGAGACACAAGTGGGACTGCTTAAATTATGACACCTGTAATAGAGCATGCCTGCCGGAAACTTATTGGAATTCTCTATTGCTGATAATACTTTCTTTGACTTTGAGTAATGGCAAGAATAGCATTACAACATCAGTGCAACACTAGTGATGTCCTTTTTCTAAATGTTTTTACCAACCAGGGGACACATCTGAACGGAAAAAAAACACAGTCTTTGCTCTTTGGTTGATTTATCTGCAAATCACAGAATTTCAGTCTTTGTCTCTAGTGTAATACAAGCTGTTTTGTCTCATAGGAGCTTATGTAACCCAGACAGTGTCAACTGTGAATGGCAAACCTTGAGAACAGGACACCTATTTTCAAAACTTGCAATTTACTGAACACGCCCAGATCAAAAGCTTTGTTATGACTGAGGATGAGGAACAAAAAACACTAAAAGCATTGAAAACTGATACACCCTCCACATATCAATTCAGTACTGTCCCCCTGACTTTGACCATCTTGCACCTGCTGAGCCTGAAATCCCTCTGCGGGAGATTAAACTGCCAATGCATTCAGACTTTGTCAATGGGACGTGTTTCTTCTCCCTGTATCGAGGCCAGTCTTTGACCCGTGATCCTCCCAAAAAGCTTTCTCATCAGCTCTGACAACTGCACTAGTCCAGTTATGGAATATTGCCACAATATGAAGGTGGTGGAGGCAACAGGGAGCAAGAAAACTGCCCTGCATCAGATGCTCTTCAAAAACTCCATAAAGTGGTGTGGGTGATCCACATATCCACCAAATTTTCAGGGCTGGGTGGGCAATCGTACTCTTATAGTTCTTAATTTCCATGCATCAAGCAGACATACATTCACTAAAGACTAGAGCAAGCTTTTCATAAACCTACATAAACATTTATAAAGGTCCAGTAAGCGCAGGTTGTCATAAAGACTTTGACATTATTATATAAAGACTGATTTGGCCAATTTTTATGCTATTTTACCTCTGAAACTCTGGAATAAGTCTACATAAATGTTTATGTAGGTTAATTTCAGCTCGAGAGAGTTATATACGTGCCATGTAGCCATATGAATACTGGCCTTTGGGGAGGTGTTGCCATAATAACCCCTTTAAATTAAATAATCACTTCAAATAAATTTCATTTGATTCAAATTTTAAGCTCTGTTTACACATTTATCAGGACAAAGAACAATTTCATGGATTTTGCTGATGACAAGCATGAAAGGCAAAGTGATGAATACACCACAGAACTAGACTGCTTCTTAGTTCCAAAAGACTGGTTAATTGGTGACCTTCACAAGGACATCAAACATTAAATGCAGAGTTGAGAGATTATGATGACTCAGGAACGAGTCATATTAAAATGCCTGTGTTTGCGCCATCATACACCAAAGAAGGATGATTCATGAAAGATGATCATCTATGCTTCATTCTGTCCCAAATGAATTTCAAACACTCCTTTGACTTACGTAACCCACCACCTCTAGGACGTCATAATCTTCTTATTCTCTACTTTCATATCAGTAGTACAGTTTTAAAAAAGTGAAGAATGGTCCATTTTATATTTTAATGGAATTTTAATGAGGCACCTGCCTTTTAATCTACAGCTGAAGCTGGAGGTATACATTAAGTTCGTTTGAGGACTTTGGTCTTGACTGATGTGTAGATCAATAAAACCCAAACACACCGTCTGCAAGCTCTATCCCTTATCATCACTGCATCCCTTTTAAGTCACAATCCAGAGTCCTCATCCTGTGTAACCTGGGCTCCCAAATAAATCCACCAAATTAAGCATATAAGCTAGATTTCCTCCACATTGGTTTCCTCGTCCAGTGACAATTACGCAGGTAATTTTCTGTGACATCTTACCACCTGGTCATGGAAATACTTCTGCTTGCTGTTGAGTGAACAGAATAGAAATGTGGAGACGTATTTGAGACCATGCAGGGCATCCATGAGTACAGCACAGAGAGATCAATGACCAGTGCAACCAACCAGTCAACTGCAGGTCAGCTTCTCGTATCAGAGAATTCAGTCATTGGGGATTGGCTTCAAACCTTGTCATTCGTAACGGCCAAAGATCACCCATCCAAAATTCCCATTTAAAAAAAAAATCTTTAAAGTAAATGAGGTAAAACATAAACGCTGTTAATCTTTCAAAACATACTATTTACTCTCAAGTCTATGAGGCCCATACTTTTCAATACAGTTACCTGTTTTGAATTTCCAGAATGTCCCGAAAGTCAATGCATTTACATGTATTGACCTATTCAGCCTGTAGCAGTTTAATCACACCCATCCACTATAAAGTTACACGGACTGCTTTTTAAATGAGGCACAATACAGAGCAGAGGTCATTTAGTGTGGTGACAATCAGAAAAGAGGTCATTAATAGAGAAAGCCACAGTAACAAAACCAGCCTGGTTATTTCTAAGGGGTAAAGGACAAGAAAAAAGTTCTTCATATGACATTTGTGTGGTTTTCTTCACACGCACCAGTCAAGTGATGAGCACGGGGCCTCGGAAATGATGCGTGTCACAGGGTTTTTATGCAGGACAATAGGTAGGATCCAGTGCTCAGTCACAGATTGGGTTATCCGCCACGCAACATTGGCCAACCAGTTTGGTCAGGTACTGTCGGGTCTGGGACAGTGACTGTGGGCGGGCGCTAGAGGCCGCCAGGCGTTTAGTCTTGTCTATTCATGAGCACACCGGCTTTGAGTTCAGTAATCATTTGTTTCGGCTGCCAGTGTGCTCAGGAGGAAGCATGTTTGTGTTGGGATTGCGTTATGGGTTTTTGGTTTAATTTATTTAAGTTCTTTAGGGGCCGATCAGAGTTGTTGGTCCGCCGTCATACTGAGTGGCTCTGTTTGGATGTTCCCTTTGTCCTTGTGTTTTAAGTTTGCTTTCAGGCCCTCATTCCTGTTATTTTGTGTTTATTAATAAAGGAATCAAAATGGATATCTGAGTTTGCGCCTGCCCTCATTGGGGAGAAGAAGTAAAGCGTGACAGGTACGTCTTCCTCACTCTGTGATAGTTTTATTCACATTTGGTAAGTTGGACCTCTGGGCAATGACTAAAACTGTAGAATATGGGCCCTTTAAAATAATATTTAATGTAGAAAAAAGAATGCAGAGTTAACATGAATCAGAAATTATAACAGTTATAAATTCAAACAGCTAGCTACTCTGCTCAGTGAATGGGAGGAACAAGGGTGAGGTAAAACATAACACTGTATAATTTCATGGGTTATTACAAATGTAGAAAATAATAAAAACAAAGAAAAAACATTAAATGAGAAGGTGTGTCCAAAACTTTGACTGGTAGTGTACGACGTTTCAAGTTTACAATGCTCACTCCCACTCTCACTCCCACTCAGCTTACACCATTAGGATTGTACTTACAGACTACGTGGGTGAATAAGTTTGGTTGCATGTGGTGGAAGAATATGTAGTAACACGCCCTATGAGTGAGGGAGTTTTCCTTTTCCTTTTTCTGTGGCTTAGTGGTGTTTTTATGATTTTACAACTGTGTTAGGATAGGTAAATGACTTGGTGTGACTAGGGTGTGTTTCGACTACCACCAAAATTCAGGTTACATCACTGTCGAAGGAACGGATCTGTGTCGTAACTTGAGGACCTCTTTTACACCAATCAAAACTAAAAAGAAACCAAGAATTTTCTCATTTAAATATACAATATGAACTTTGCTTATTATGACCAGGGACATTAACTGCCAAGATAAAAAAGATGACGTTTAGTATCAGATTGACTGTAAAAAGACAAACAAAAACAAATTTTACAAAACTAAAGGGAGAGGAGTGTTGCAGTGTGATAAACTACTAAGGGCATTTGACTGATGAGATTATCAACAGCTGTTCAGTAGTGTATTTCAGGTCATTTCCGTGCTTTTAGTTGAAGCGTCTACAACCGACTCATTTGGTTCAAATTTGGTCCAGCTGAGATGCTGCTGTGGATAGAATTTCTCCAGGTCCTGCCATCTGCAGTCACATCATCCATAAAAATTAGTGATTGAGTTCCACCAGCAGCTATAGATGCCCATGCCAACTGTTGGCTGCAAGCTTCCATCCATTGATAGCAAGATTAGGATGTTTGACAGGACTATTCCTATATCGGGCAACAGGTAAAATACATGACATCTACATAAGTCAAATACAACAACTGACATGAACCTACATCAACATTTATAAAGGTTTATACCAACAAGAATCACTTTGCATGCCAGCTTGTACTTTAAATTTTATTGATATCACAAAAATATCAAAACAATAAAAATAAAAGGATCACAATAAAGAAAAAAGTGCTCTTCATTTGTTATGCTCTAGTTTTGAAATTCAAAGTAAAGCTGAGTGCACCCTCAGTCACGCGTTTTGCCAATGTGTACATAAGACAAACCTAAACCTAAGCATTGAGATAGACTAATATTTCTATTTGACTTACAGTGGGGCAAAAAAGTATTTAGTCAGCCACCAATTGTGCAAGTTCTCCCACTTAAAAAGATGAGAGAGGCC
>JBBJLS010048189.1:0-13541 GCA_037577275.1 Bryconaethiops microstoma
AGAGTCGACACGGGCTGAGCATGGAACTCAATGTCTGTGTACAGGCTTACCTCTGCTTCCTGCTTATATACCTCCTGTGTGACGTCACTTCCGGTCCCGATTGACGTCACGTGGTCTGGTATGTGTGACATTTCCATAGAAGAGGGTAACTTTAACTACAATGCCACTTATCAATACTAATTTATTTTTATAATTACATTTTCATATTTGGGCCATATTATTATTTAAAGGAAGATAAGTGCATAATTTATAGTTCAAGTGTTTATATTTACTATGTAAAGGACATGATTGAGTTCTGACAGCTAATAAAACAGCTGCTTTCGAAGCCAAAAGAATGGCCTATGACTACCATTTTTTAATGTAAATATGAAGCTAACCAGGTTTTACTACCTGTTCACAAAATTATGATCAGTTAAAAAAAATATTTTGTGCTGTTGTTGCAGTCTCAGCCCTGGCTTTAGCGGCTGCTAGTCAGGCATCTTTGGCTCGTTACTCTCGGCCACAGAGCGGGTCCAAAAATGAGACAATTATGGGGCGCAGGGTCTGTTCTTTCATCAGCATATATTTACTGTCTCCAAAAAGAACATTAGAATGGTGAGAATTACTCACAGAGCGGCCATGTAAAACTCCAAACACTCCCTTACAGACTACATCTCCCAGCCTCAATTACCCAGAATGCAAAGTTTAAGGCAACAGGCTCATCCTGTAACACTTTAGGAATGGATAATGGAATGGATAAGGAATCGGATCGATAAGAAGAATCGATAATGGCATTGACATCAATAATTTATCGATTCCCATCCCAATCCAGATGGTGTAATAAGAGAGATGTCATGTGCATTAGCTGTAAGCGGCACTTGCCAATAACCTTTTAAAAGATTGTTTCGTTACGGATTTGGCTGATCCAACTTCATCAATGCAGTCTTCGATTCGGGGTAATGGAGAACTATCACTTTTAGTGACACTATTTTTGAAAAGCTGTGCAGAAACGAACAGTTTTGTCTGGTTTATCAACAAGAATGCATGGCCCATTCAGAAGACGGTACAGCAATTTTTTTTCAATCATGAACTGAATCTCAGGTTCCATCAACTTTCGTTTTTCTGGAGACACACGATAAAAACGTTTAATTGGTGCAGAGTCACCTACATGAATATTGTGCTCTATCCATGTTGTTCGGGATGCGGTGTCAAACAGAGCAGGATATTTATTAATGAGCTGAAACAGTTCAACCCGCTGAGATGGCGGCAAATATCCAAGCAAAATTATCCAGCTGGAACAAACATTCCGAATTTTGCAAAACGCCCCCTTAAAATTCCATCACTGGGCGAAACAAGCTCACTCAATTTTGTCACATGGACCACAATCAAGCACCGGAACAGAAATCAAAACAGGTTTCACGCAAACCCAAATCATAATAAGGCTTCGTCATATTAACATGAAACAGTTGACTTCCTACGAGATGGAGTGGACACTAAGTAATTTTCATCAGACACTTTTCGCAGGACAATGTAAGGGCCATCAAACTTTTATTCAGTAGGTGAACCAACTAACGGACGAAGCACAAGAACACGATCACCCTCTTGGAATGACTGGCGCTCAACGGCGCGATCATATAAGCGCTTCATTTTTCACTGCACACAGTGCAGATATTGCTTTGCAATGTTATGATCTCGTGACAGTCATTCCTTGAAGCTATTCACATAAGCCTTAATACTTTTAGGAGGTTTAGTTTGATTTCCAACTTCTTTCAAGATGGACAAAAACTATGGCCACAAACTAAAAAAAAGCCCCAAACTTTATGACTACAAACTAAGTCATTTGGGCTAGAGCCCGTACTTTCTTGAACTACCTCGTAAACCGTGAGCATAGGCCATGGTAGAGCTTCTTCCCAGTCCACTTCTAACTGAACACTAAGCGTACAAAAGCAACTTCATAGTCTGGTGAAAGCACTCCAGAGAGCTTTGAGACTGAGCGTGACACGCCATCGACGTCAGATGATCAGTGCGCAAATTTTTCAAAACTTCAATAATAACAGGAGAGGTGAAATTGAACCCTTTATCACTGTCTATTTTTGGAATTCCCAGAATTGTGCAAACAGACAGGGCTTTAAGCACTGATTTCGTCGAGATATTGCACAATGGATATGCAAACGGGTAACGAGTATTTAAGTACATGATTGTAAATATGTAATTGCTACCACTTCGGGGAAGAGGGCTGACACAGTCGATAACAAGATGCTCAAATGGTTCTCCAATAGCAGGAATGGGATGCAATGGAACTGACTTAAGTTTTTTTTTAGGTTTACCCATAACTTGACAGGTGTGACAAGCTTTGATGTAAACAGACACATCCCGTTTAACCTGAGGCTAAAAGAAATCTGAGGAGACGGTAATAGGTTTTCCTCACACCACCGTGACCACACCGATCATGAGCCACCTGCAAAATTGAATTGTGATGATCTTTAGACTGTTCATCACCCAACTCCTTAGCTGTCACAGGAAAAGGCAAAGAGACAAATCAGGCACATGACAAAATCAGGCACATACAACACAGATTTCGCACTCTTCTCATCAGCATTCACGGCGCACTGATCAGAGCAAGCAATAGATCATATGACCACACAAACTGCATTTAAAGAATCTTGTTCCATTTCACAATATCTCTGGGGAACAGAAACAACAGGTGCAGGAGTGCCACCCCAAATCCTTTTGCCCACAATCGCATTTCCCAAGATCACATGAACTCCATCCACAGGCAGAGCTGGACGAACACCCAAAACCACTTCTCCCTGTACAAAATCTGACTGGATGTTAAGTTTGTGTAAAGGAACAGATACAGTACTCATCCCAATGCCATTAAGTACATTTTCAGCAGTGCAAGTTTAGAAAAAGGCAATACAGACTGCAAAATAAGAGAATCAACTGCTCCCGTGTCACGCAAGATTCTCACTGGAACATCACAGCCAGGCAAAGAAACACTGCCATCTGCAATGAAAAGGTAGATAAGACAAACAACCTACAGCCAAATCATATTTACAAGGCATGTCAGCAATCTTCACTTCAGGACTAAGATCAAAGATGATGCTAAACAGTCGGTCTAGCCTGCGCCTGATTGTGAGACTACTCTATTTGCAAGCACAGGACAATCAACTTTCCAGTGCCCAGTTTCACAACAGTAATTACAGGTCAGGTCTGTCTCACGTTTTCAAATTGGTGGAGACTTAGAGAAACCTCGGTAAGCTCCCTGCTCTGTATTCTGCACACTAAAGGTACAAAACCATTTTTATGAATTAAAACAAATCCGGTCAATGTAGCTGCCTCTTCTGGCATTTTAACCTTATGCTCAGAGATGAACGTTGCAACGCGCTCTGGAATAGATGAACTAGATTAAACTGCTCTACAAGCATTAAGTGAGTCAAATAATCAAGCGACTTAATATCACTCGCAGAACATCAGCAATTAATGCTTTCGCAAATCTCTAGTGAACTCCAAATGTGTCTGATCCTTTTGTTTAACACCTGCATGAAATCTCTGGTGATACACCTCTGGAACAAGTTCATAGTCACGAAACAATTGTTTTCAAATTAGCGTAACTGTTTGAATCCTCAGCAGACAGTGACGAATACGCCTCCTGGCCTGTTAACATGCACTGCAAAAACAAACATCTGTCAATATCCAACCATTTTCTTGCATATGCAAGTCGTTCAAATAAAGAAAAGAACATGTCCGGATCATTTTCATTAAACTTCAGCACCAGTTGTAAATCTGGCCCGACATCCATGAAACTATCAGCAGGTATCTTGCCATTTTTCAGCAGATTTAATTGCAGAAACTAACAGGCTGACGAGGTGGCAAATCAGACACAGGTGCTGATCTAACAGGCTGCTGCAACAATGCAGCACGATCAGGGGCTGCAGAAATCTTAGGCTCCTCTTCCAAATCCCCCTTTTCAATCAAAGCCATTTTGAATGCATGTTTAATGGTCACCTTATGTTCACGATCTGCATCTGAATTTGGGATCGTAAAGCATCCCGCTATTTGCAACGTTTCTTTTTTGAGCTTTTCAAAAATTCCTGAATAGGAGACTGACAAAATGTTTCAACTTCCATAGTTAGAGTAATAAACAAACAAGGCATGCACAAATAGAAAATGATTCTCCCAGCTAACTAAACCCTGGCCATGCAGTTACCTGTGAGGGCTATTTATGGAGCGCAGGCTGCGACTGGCGATCACCAATGACTTACAACTCAGCAGAGGTGCTCCCAAGCAAATCTACTACTCGCTTTCACCACAACACTACAAAAACAACAAAGGAAACATGGCGCTATGCCTATTCAGGGAAAATCACTTTGCGATTACTTAACAAACGCTTACCCAATGGATCACCAAGTGCTGCAGAAAAGTCAACATCCTATAACATATATTACTGCCTTTGGGAAAATCCCGGACGAGCCCCCGTTTTGTTACAACCTGGCTCAAAATCTTAACAAAAAAATAAATCTAAGGGAGGACATGGGACACAAGACTGCTTAAATATTTAAAGAATTTACTTAAGATAGGGAAAATTATATAAGGAAAATTGTAGTGTAAGCAATGCAGGCATGCAGTATTAGTGTAATGCCAAAGAGATGCATGAAAATAAAATAAAAAACATAACAAAAATAAATCAAATGGCAACATGCAGCAGGCACCTGAGCAAGAGCAAACCTTTTCCCAAAGCCTGGCCTTTTTAAAGGGAGCAAATCAGCTGCGGCCTAAACGAGCATCAGGTGTAGCCGGCTTGCAGGTGTAGAGGCAGCACTCAGTCAACACTAGATGGCCATGAAAATGAACGTAATCTGAAAAAACATTTTTCACTGCATTTCAGTCCTACCACAAAAGAACCTGCTGACATCACTTCAGCGATCCTCTCATTAACACAGGTAGGAGTGTGAACGAGAACCAGGCTGGAGATCACTCTGTCATGCTGACTGAGTTAGAATAGCAGGAGGGTGGTGCTTTAAAAGGAAGGTGAGGCTTGAAATCACTCTTCTTCCTCTGTTAACCATGGTTACTTGCAAGTCATCACTGCTTTGCATAAAAAGGGTTTCACAGGCAAGGATATTGTTGCTAGTAAAAATGCACCTAAATCAACCATTTATCAGATTATCAAGAACAAGGAGAGGTTCATTTGTTGTGAAAAAGCCTTCAGGGCACCCAAGAAAGTTCAGCAAGCGCCAGGACCATCTCCGGGATGGTCCTGGAGTGATTCAGCTCCGGGATCGGAGCACCACCAGTGCAGAGCTGGCTCAGGAACAGCAGCAGGCAGGTTTGAGTGTATCTGCACGCGCAGTGAGGCAAAGACTTTGGAGGATGGTCTGGTGTCAAGAAGGGTAGCAAAGAAGCCACTTCTCTCCAAGGAAAATATCAAGGACAGACTGAAATTCTGCAAAAAGTACAGCGACTGCTGAGGACTGGGGTAAAGTCATTTTCTCTGAATTCTTCTTTCTGATTGTTTGCGGCATACAGAAAAATGAGTGTCTGGAGCAAAAAAGGTGAATGTTACCATCAGTCCAGTGTCATGCCAACAGTAAAGCATCCTGAGACCATTCATGTGTGGGGTTGCTTCCCATCCAAGGGAGTGGACTCACTCACAATCCAAGGAACAGTTTGGTGAAGAACAATGGCTTTCCCAGCATGATGGAGCACAAGTGATAAGTGGCTTGGGGAAACTCCCCAGACCTTAATCCCATTGAGAACTTGTGGTCAATCCTCAAGAGTTGGGTGGACAAACAAAACCCACAAATTCTGATAAACTCCAAGCAATGATTATGCAAGAATGGGTCTCCATCAGTCAGGATTTGGCTTAGAAGTTGATGGACAGCACGCCATGGCGAACTGCAAAGGTCTTGAAAAAGAAGGGCCAACACTGCAAATATTGACTCTTTGCATAAACGTGATGTAGTTGTCTAAAAACATTTGAAACTTATGAAATGCTTGTAATTATACTTCAGTACACCATAGAAACATCTGACAAAAAGATCTAAAAACACTGATGCCGCATACTTTGTTAAAACCAACATTTGTGTCATTCTCAAAACTTTTGACCACGACTGTACACACATACAAACACACAAACAAATAAATGCACACAGACAGACAGACAGTGGGCACAGTGTGAGTCACAGCAGTGTTGAGGTTCTGAAGGCAGTAATTGTGAGCAGTGTGTGTCTCACCCACAGGTCCAGCAGTGCAGGAGATCAGACCACACACACACACCAGGAGCAGTGCTGGAACACAATCCATCCTGCAGGATGAGCCCAGTGAGAACACTGTCATTAAACCCATTTAAATAAACAAGATACGATGAGATGAGATGAGAGATGAGATGAAATGAGAGATGAGTTGAGAGATTAGATTAGATGAGATGAGAGATGAGATATGAGATGAGTTAAGACAATAGATGAGATGAGCTGAGGTGAGATGAGATGAGATGGGATGAGATGAGGAAGATGAGGGATGAGTTAAGAGATAAATTGAGATGAGAGATGAGATTACATGAGATGAAATGAGAGATAAGATGAGAGATGAGATGAGATGAGTTCAGTTGAGATCAGAATCAGAATCAGAAAACTTTATTTATCCCGGAGGAAATTGTTTAACCCTTTATAACCAATAAAAATAGTGTAATATTAAAAAAATCAAATGCTATGCAAAATATTATATAAATGTGCGTGTTTATATAAATAAGTGTGTGTGTATGCATACATATGTATTTAAGAGATACACACACAAACACACACACAAATACACTGAGTACTGACTGTACTGTCATTTCCAAAGTTTCTTAGTCATTGCTGTAGTCTTACAGCTTATCCTGTAGTTTTACAGTCTTTCCTATAGTTTACAGTCATTACTGTAGTTTTATAGTCCTTACTGTATTTTTACACTTATTCCTGTAGTTTTACAATCATTAATGTAGTTTTACAATACTGCCTGTAATATAGCCATTCTTGTAGTTTCATTTTAGGTCGGAGTTATTAATTCAAAAATGGTGTGAGAGGTTGGTGGTGTTTTACTTTCATCCCTGTAGCTTTAAAGACTTGTAACGATAATATATAATGATGTGACGGTGATGATTCTCTCAGCTGGTATGTGGAGGGGTCAGTTCTCTAGGAGGAAGCATAGAAAAATCAAAGGCATTTACCACACACACACACACACACACACAAACACACACACACGCACACACACACACACACAGAGGGAGAGACTTGCACTCTTAGAAGTAAAGTGTCTTAAATGACTCTGGGTTTGGATTTGTGGTTCTAGGAAAAAACTCAAAATTTTGCAATGTCCTCAAAAGCTGCATCTAATTAAAAACACGGTTCTTTACACAACGTACAGAGGTTCCTCCATGGTGCTACAGAGTCCTGTTTGTGATGTTATTCAGTGTGACTCCAACACATTTAAACATGTTAATACTATTAATGCAAAATTCACTGCGATTTAACCGTTTCTCACCTTGTTCTGTAACAGCTCTGCTGCAGCTCTACGTCCAGAGACGACAGCGATGCTCCTCTGAGTTCCTCAAACACTGACTGGAGGAGAAATGAAGCTCAGTGTTCAAACTTCAAACTTCAAACCTTTCCACACCTTCTCTCACTTCTTAATCCGTCTAACTCTGCTGTATTATTTTTGACCCCACTCAGCCTGTCCTCGCCCTTGGCTCTGTCTCGTCTCTTTCTCTTCGTCTCTAATGACAGAGTGTCCTCATCCCACAGAGAGTTAACCAGTCTGACAGCATCCCCACACCCTCCATAACACTCCACACATACACACTTTACACACCATTAACATTGTATACTGATATAATGAACCATTCAGTATGTACTATGCATTACTCAGTATCTACAACGAGTTGTTTAGTTATCATTAAAAATTGTTGTGTAATTATTATCAATAACCATCCCGTATCCACTATGAATAATTCAGTATCCACTACGGATTATTCAGTATCTAGAATTATTCAGTGCCTATTATGCATTATTCAGTATATACAATGATGCAGTTTCTACTAGGAATTATTCACAATCCACTATGAAGTATTCAGTATCTACTTTGAATTATTCAATGTCCACTTTTAATTATTCAGTATCCATTATGAAGTATTCAATGCATTATTCAGTATCTACTCTGAATTATCCAGTGTTCAGTATGAATTATTCAGTATTTTCCATTAAGTATTCAGTGTCTATCATGAATGATTAAGTATCCACTATTAATTATTCAGTATCTACTATGAATAATTCAGTAGGAACTCATTCAGTTTAAAGGGTTAAACTGGCACTATTTTTACCCATTGGACTTCCAAAACCTGCTCAGATTTTTGTCCACTCAGCTGTACCTGTTTACCCCCGCATCCCTCCATCACTCCACCCACATTCCTCCCTTATCTGCACCATACCCACCACTCCTCTTCCTCCAGCTCTTTTTAAAGGCAGCTGAACTGACTCTGCCTCACTCGCCCACAACCATGAATCTGTCCTGGGTTCTGCTCATCATCACAGGTGAGTCTATAAACACAGGTGAGTCTATAAACACAGGTGAGTCTATAAATACAGCTGAGTTTATGAACACAGGTGAGTTTATGAACACAAATTATTCTGTAAACACAGGTGCGTCTATAAATACAGGTGAGATTATAAACACAGGTGAGTCTATAAATACAGGTGAGTTTATAAACACAGGTGAGTCTATAAATACAGGTGAGTTTATAAACACAGGTGAGTCTATAAGCACTGCCATTTAGAGTTAAGGTCCTCTGGACAAAAAGACCCTCATGAGCCTGAGGTTACCACACCCCCTTGTGCTCCTTCTCAATGAACTATGGAGCATCAGAACTTAGTGATGATCTGGTAAACCTTCAGGTTTCTCACAGCGTTTCTTAGCGACATAGAAAACTCTGAAATTTATCGTCAGCCCAAACAGATAGTAGTGCTTGTACTTTGTTGACTTCCCAGCTGTTGTATCTCCATTGTTGTTTTTTTTAAAGGACAGCAAAAAACAGTGGCTTAATTTCAAGCAATCAGAAAGCAGTAAGGCTGTGTCCCGCTTTTCACCCTGCCGTCAAGCAGCTCGGGATCAGCTCGGGTTATTTGTAATGGAAAAACATTTGTTTGCAGTCTGGCATGGTTCCCTGTGCTGGTGGAAAAGTGGCTTTAGAAACTGCTGATGTTCTTCCTTTAGTCTCCCTGGCTGATGGAGCTGTGGTGCCTAAGGCCTTGTGGCAGTTTGGTGAGATGATCAAATGTGCCCAGCCTGGAGTGAACCCTCTCATCTACAACAACTACGGCTGCTACTGTGGGCTGGGGGGCTCCGGGACACCTGTCGACCAACTGGACCGGTACGGAACATGAGAAACCTCAAATTAAGATCTTGAGCAACTGCTAATTAGATGCTCATGTCTTCAGCATTTAAAAGTTAGTTACTTAATTTAAAAAATTAATAAATAAATAACATTTTTGCTTCTAAAGTGTTTCATACCCGAGTTGAAGCCTGTTCTCCACCAAATAGCACTAACATGGTGCTAACTGCATGCCTAAACCACCACACATTTGTGAATGCTGAGTGGTTGGAACTCTTTAATCTAGGCACCTTGTATCTTTAGGCACTTTGCAGCCTGTTGCAGTAAAACATTTGTTTCTTTTTTCTTTTATTTAATCTATTTCTTTTATTTAATCTACTCAGTATGCAAAAGATAAGACCATTTGACAGGCAGGCAAATGTGCTTTTGCAAGAAAACAAAGTGATAAAAAAAAAAGAATAAATGGGGGGTGGCTCAAGGTTTTGCACAGTACCATGTTTATACATGAGACTAAACCAGGCTGTTTCCTCAGGTGCTGTGAAGTGCATGACAACTGCTATGCAAACGCTAGAAAACTTCCAGAATGTCCCAGCATAGTGGACCTGCCTTATGTGAAGGTCTATAACTACACCTGCTCCAACAAGAGAGTCACCTGCTCAAGTAAGAAGGGGTGGTAAAAGTGTTTTTAACAAAATTTAAGTGAAATTTAAGTGAAAATGTTTTAAAAAAATCCAATTTACAATTTTACCCAATTTCCCACAAGCAGTCAATCAACCCAAGATGTCTTTGCAAGTGGAACGAAGATCGACCGCGTGTTTATGAACTTTTGCATAATAATAGGAAAAGGCTGGATTTTTATATGTGTATATATATATACACATTATATTTTATATATATATATATTAGGGTTGGGCACGTTAACACGTTATTATCACAGTGACGCATTATTTACTTAACCTCGACAATTTTTTTATCGCACGTTAACACCATTTTTTAGAAGTTGTTTGATTTTGAAAGTTTGTCTTGGCTGGTTTTTGCAGGGGCCAGGCATCCCATTACTTTATATGGACAAAAGTATTGGTGTCCTGACCATTACACCAACAGGGACTTTAATGACACTAGATTCAGACATATAGAGTTCAGTATGGAGCTGTTCCCCTTTGCAGCTGCTATAATGGTTCTACCACATGCTCTGAGAGTAACTTATTTTTCTATAACAAACTGGATACAACGTGAATGCCCTGCAGTGGCAAACAGCTTTGGTTTTTATATTTGTTTTGATTACATTAATGTTTAAGTTGAGATTTACAAAAAACATTTTAAATGCAGCTGTGTAACTGTGTTAAAAGGAACACTGCTGTAAAAATTGTTTGCATAGCTAATGTTATTGCACTTTTGCTCATACAGCAGCACTTTAAAAATAAAAGTGTGCCATACACTATTTTTGAATAAATTTAAATTTGCGAATAACCATGCAATTAATATATAATTTTGCGAAAACCATGCAATTAATCGCGATTAAAAAATTTAACCGTTGCCCAGCATTTTTATATATATGAGAAGACAAGCTTAGTGTCTGAATTAGGCTAATGTGACTAATATGTATTATTAGCTTCCAGTTAGCATGGTGCTAAGTGCATGCCTGCATCCTTGCCTCAGACCTCTCAGCTAGACTTGCTTATGTAGTTTCTGACACTATCATCTGTAAAAATAATCAAAGGTACGGACAAAGTTCCGCTTTCAGGATAAAGGTTTGGACTGTTTTTAGCTGTGTGATAAATTTGGAACATTTCTGTATATTGAATTTTTAGCTATTTTTTGCAAGTTTTTGCTTTGATGTCAAATGTGTGTCATCAATAAGATCTTTGCTTTCAAAGTGCCACTCCTGAACTGTAATTCAGAAATGTATTATGTAATGTTATTTAATAATGTACTAAACAATGTGATTCATCAATGTACTATTAATTAAGAAATGTACTATGTAATGTGTAATTCAGTAAAGTACTGTCATGTGTAATTCAGTGATGTACTATGTAATCTGTAATTCAATAATGTACTATATTGTGTAATTCAGTGATGTATTAATTAATCTGTATTGTGTCATTCAGTGATGTACTAATTAGTCGATACTGTGTAATTCGGAAATGTACTGCGTAATCAGTAATGTACTCTGTATGTGTGTGTGTGTGTGTTGAAAGGTTCTAATGATAAATGCCAGGCCGCTGTGTGTCAGTGTGATCGGGTCGCTGCCCACTGCTTCGCCCAGTACAACCACACCTACAACTCCAGCTACAAGAACATGAACTCCAGCCAGTGCAAGAACTGACACTACCTTAAAGCCTAAAGAGTGAAAACTATAATTAATGGACCACTTTCTGTGTCATTTGTGGACATATTACACATGTAGAAAAAATATCATGCAAAAATAATAATCACGGTGGCAGAAGCCTGCAATTGGTTTGAGTTTTTTTAACAACTTTGATGAGTGTCTGCAGTTTCAAAACAACTCAAACTTGTATAAGAGTGTGTGTGTGTGTGCACATGACTATAAACAGATGTTCTCATCCCACCAATTTATTTATGTACTTTTCCAAAATTCACATCCAAAATGTCTTTTTCACTCAGTGGAAAAATCAATGATTAATTTTGGTTATCAATGGACATATACCAACTCTATGAGGAAGAAAAAAAAGAAAGAAAATAAAAGGTCAATTTTTCTGCACTGTTGCTTTAACCATGTTGTAGGCTGCATCCCCTGCCCGAAGGGCCTTAGGGCATGCAAACAAGCTACTGATCCATTAAAATAATTTTTAAAGAAAACAGTTAGCCTATTGTTGCCAAACTAAAGAAAGTAGTGGTTGCCATCTCAGCGGGAATATTTTCTGGGCTTGTGTAAGGGCTGGCCCAAAAAAACGTTTCTATTGCAAAGATAAGTCTAAGGAGAAGTCACCACTGAGCAGGAGCAGGCTGGGAGAAACTGGGATCTTGAAGTGAAGTGACCATTTTGTCATACAAGAACACACCACAGCACACAGTGAACTTCTTTCTCTGTATTTAACGTGTTTACCAAGTGAAGCAGTGGACAGCCATGAACCCAGTGCCCAGGGTGTAGGGACGGTACCTTGTTTAAGGGAACTTCAGTGGTGCCACTAGCAGTCCTGGGATTCAAACCCACAACCTTCTGATGGCAGAGGTAACTCCCTAACTACTAGGCTAGGGATCCTGATCTTGTGTAGGTCGCTAAGAGCAGATGCTATTTGCTTCCAGAAACGAACCACCTTAGGGCTATTCCAGTACATGCTCATAAATGATCCCAAGTGGACACAATTCACAATTGGGTTGTGAATTCATTAGAATGCTGATTCTAAAGGTAACGCTGTAGAAGGCTCAGAAATAAACAGATATAAAAAATCAACACAATTCATGATCATTTATAAACCACTTCATTTTCAATATTATCAATAAAAAGATTTAATAAAACACCAGTCTATGAAAAATCAATAAAATATATAAAAGGTCATATCTGGATGGACTGAACGTCTATGTGTGTTAAAAAAAAAAAAGAAGCTGTTAATACTCTTCAGGCTTGCTGAATTAATTCATTAATCATTAAAAACAAAGCGATTTTTTATTTTTTTTTGGACCCCTGCAAACAGCCACACTTCTACACATGCCATCATTTTATAACAAACAATGATGTCTCAAAAATGTCATAAAACATACATTTTATAGGAAAAGAACAAGTGTGTGTAATAAGATACAAGTAATTCTGGTCATTTCTATTGGTCCATTTATCAGTAAAAGTCAGCTAGAGGCTTCAAGTAGTGTTAAAAAGAAAAAAAAAACAAAAACGGTTTTGATAAAAAAAGTACTGCTATTTATATACAGCGCATAATCTTCTGATGCTTTTTTGGTTTCATAATCTCATAATACTTTTTTTCTGTTTATACAGAGTTGATAAAGCGTCCAGATGAACAGTTCCCAGCTGACAGTTTGGGTTCAGATGGGTTTATACAGTAGTGTGGTCACATACTTCTTTTTGTAGCGATGAGTGGCACTGAGGACCATCACGCCATCCTGTCAGGAGAGGTCAATAAAAATGATCAATAATTCTTGTATAATTATATACAAATTCTTGTATCTATACATATTGTATTTATACATGTGTGTGTGTGTGTATATATATATATACATA
>JBBJLS010048200.1:0-13541 GCA_037577275.1 Bryconaethiops microstoma
ATTATAGTGTGAATGGGATGTAAACCTTCCAGAATGACTAATATTGCACCACATGTGTGATGTTGCTCAAGAGGCAAATAGCAGCATTGAACCACATTGAGTGAGTGGTAAATTATAAAGGCGTCAAAAAACGACATAATAGTGCCTGCTATGACAATAAACAGACGGTAAAGTACAGGTGCTATTGAAAGCGTAATATTGAGTGTAATATGAAAAGTACATAAAGTATAAAGTGTACAATGGGATGAAACTTCAGTGAAGCAGAATAAAATTTGCTGTACATGGCATCAGGACTGCTGAGGGACCAGTCAGAGCAATTTATTTCTGTTAGTTAGAGCTGGCATTGAGGAAGCTCTGAAGGCCAAGGCCTGTGGTTGCACTTCTGGGTTATATTAAACCTGTCTAATGGTCTTTTAGCTTTATTCATTCATCCAGTTTTCGTCTAACCATATATTCTAACCAGTGTTGCGAGGGAGGGCTTAGAAGGCAAAAGCCAGAGAAACATGTCAGCAGCACAACATGCTCATTGCTTATGTAGTGAGGTTGTTCTAACTGTAGTGATGTATCTGATACATGTGACCTATTAAATAGTCAGTTAATGAATTATTAGTGGAAGATATATATGTTATGTGCACCGAAAACAAAAGACTCACCCCTGTATTACTGGCCAATGACATCTGCTCCCAAGTGACAAAGAAAAGCCATGAGGGAGTGAAGTATTCATCAGGGAACATCCTGTTAATGTCTTCTGCTGCTTGTGAGAGAAGGGGACCATTTGTGACGTTCCCATAGAAGATCTTTCCTCCAGATGTCTTGGTAAGTCCTGTCCACAGTGGAGCAATGATGTCTTTCTCAGGACTAGGATAGGGGTTGGACGAGAAGTATATGTCATAAAAACCCAGGAAACCGTTCTCAAAGACCTGAAATGGGAAGATTTGAAAGGAAAATGTTGGTGAGTTAGAAGTTCCTTCTGAGTCAGCCCTTTTCCTCTGAGCAGCTTTACACGGGTAAACTAAAACAAATTCAGTTCATGCTTCCTTTGTGTTGACGTGATAAGAAATTGACCCAAATCCAAATATGTTACTCTACAAAGCACAAATACTGTGAAGAAAATTGATATTACTTCTTCCTCAAAAAATATTGAAAAACAGCGCGCAGTATGAAGGCACAAATTAGGTATGCATTTGCACTGTCAAGAATGAAAACTGCAGGAAATAGTATGTGTCTTTGTGCAACAGCTGCATGTGTATCATAAACAATAATGTGTATAGATAAAAAGGTGCATAGGTCCAGGTCCGATGATGTTACCAGCAGTTTTGGCAGTTTTTTTAAAACTCTTTTGGTCTGCAGCACTGGCACTGTTGTACCAAGCAGAGATGCAGATGGTTAGGATGCTCTCTGTGGTGCATCTGTAGAACACTGTGAGGATTAGGGGAAAGTGGTTTGCTCACTTCAGTTGTCTTATAAAGTGAAGAGGCTGCTGAGCCTTTTGCTGAGGGTGGAGGTGTTGGTGGTCGAGGTGAGGTCGTCTGAGATGTGCACTCACATAAACCTAGTGTTCTTTACTGTCTCTACCCTGGAGCCACTGATACTGAGTCGCTTGTGGCCACTGAGAGTTTTCCTTAAGCCGACAATCATTTCTTTTGTTTTAATCACATTCAGAAACAGATTGTTCTCACTACACCAGCCAGCCAGCTGCTGAACCTCGTCTCTGTAAGCCGAGCCCCACCACATGTCTGTGTGTGCCCCCCCAAGTCAGTGCAAAGCAGGCAGTTAGCTGATATTAACACATCAAGAAACACAAATGCAACATCACTGGAATTTAATATTATTCCCTTCAGCTGAAGAATGTGTTTTGAACTTACTGTAAATAGTTTCTATTTTCAATAAAAAACCAGAATGTTTCCATTCATAAGCCTTAAGAGCGTGGTGCTGCTGATCTGATCTAGCTTCAGCTTTACTAACACAACTAACCACCAACTTTACTTTTGCAAACAGAATGCCAGAGTGAAGGTGGAGAGCAAAATATGCTCACACAAACGGCATGTAGCCCCGGCCACTTTAAAGACCACAGTGAAATAATGAGATTGTCCAACAAGCTCGAGACTAAACAGAAAATGACTGGTCAGTGACGAGGAGAGAGCCAGTCCCTTTATAGAGCTGTAATTCTGCTGCAGAAAAGAAAAAATGGTTTCACTTTCACCGTCAGTCACTGTTGCCACTGGTCTTGGCATGATGACCAATTATTAAATGAATGAAATCCATTCTTTTGCATCTTGTCAGTTGTTCAAATCACTTAATGACCTTAAACATGCACCCCACATTTCAATCACCTTTTAAAATCACCAAATCTATAATAAACAGCAGCACAAGGTTTGCTCAAAATTAGCATAGTACAGTCACCCATAGGCATGGGGCTTCTGAAAGATATCACACAAAGCTGCAATTCCACACACTCCATTATGGCATGTGTTGGTCTGAATAGATCATCATAAGGTTAACCATGCATAGTTCTGAGGACGTTTGAGAGACAGACCTTTTGTCTATCTATGGTGAGTGGCAGTCAACACATCAGTTGTTAACCTGACAATAATGCTCACGTGAATGGTCTCGTAGGAGGTTCCAAAATATTTGAACGGCCCTGGGAGGGACAGGGTCTTTGAAAATTCATCATCAGACAAAGGTTCCAGTTCTGATCTCCCTTGAGCTGAATAAAAAGTACTGGGAGGTGATGGAGCTGTAGGATGGAGAAGAAGTAAAGTTAGACTGGTGAGTAAATAGGGGGTAAATATGTAGAACTTTTCTGTATACTTTACTAACAGCCTCTCATTTGGAATATTTTAATTCATCTCATTTTTAAAAACAAAAATCCTTTTAAATTGTTATGTCTGACAAGCTTTCAAGCCTATTTCAGCCATGGTGTTTTCAAAGGCAAAGAGTGGATCAATCAATAGTACAAGTACAATATACACAAATGTATCCTGAACCTCTCCTTTTATGAACGAGCAAACATTATAAAAATAAGTATAATTTTAATTAAACACAAAGCTGAAAAATGTCTACTTTAAACAAGGAGCAACTCACATTAGAGATAAAATAAGGGTTTATTTCACAGTTCTTAATTAAATGCCACTGAATTTTCTGCAAATGTTTCCTCTGGGTAACTGTATATATAAATGCAGCATTTATATATAGGATGTATGTCAAAATATTTGACACTGTAATTAAATACCAAGTTGGAAATATTTCCAACTGCAATTAGTCAATTGTATTCTTAATGAGTTGAATTTAATGAGTTTACATTTTTTAATTTGATTTAATTTGGGGCAAATGACAAATCTCCAGTATAAAAGTATACAACCTAATTTGGCACACATTTCAGTCACATTTTAATTTGGATGGTACTCTATAGATTATCTACAGAAACATTCTGAAAGGTTTAGGTTTAGGATTAGATTGAAGTTTTGGGTTGTGTTTAAGGTCAGGTTTAGGGTTAGATCTAAAGGAATCTTTATGTTAAACCTAAAGTTGAGTTACTTTAACACATATTTTGCTGAATGACAAACTAAGCATCTACAAAACAGCTACAGCGGAGCATTTTAATAAGCATCACCCACATTTCCACGAAAGAGAGTAATTACATCTGTTTTCAGTATGTCACTCAGAGTTAATGACGTAAATTCTAACATATAAAGAAAAATTGTTTTGTGATGTAGTTAATACTTACTTACCACTCACAACCTTTTCTACCCCACCTAGTTTTAGAGAGTATATCGAGTACAAAAAAGCGAGAGAATGGAAAAAGGATAAATAAATAAGTGTAAAGTGATCATTTGTCATACGTAAACACAGCATACAGTGTGAACAGCACAAAATTCTTTCTCTGCATTTAACCCATTCACCAAGTGAAGCAGCAGGCATCCAGGTACACAGCTCCCAGGGAGCAGTGTGTGGGGATGGTATCTTACTCAAGGATACCTCAGTGGTGCCACTATCAGTCCTGGGATTGAAACCCACAGCCTTCTGGTCACATATTGATGGGCAAATTAATACCCTCTAAGTAAACCTCTAAGTAAAGTATTACATATTTCCTAATTAAGTATAAACTTTGATGTTTTGAAAAGTATATTTCATCATTTCCAATAAAATGAGATTTTATAATGATGTTTTTACAATTATTGATTATTAATAATTATTATTGATTAGAATTGTAGGCACCATAAACATAACAGCATATTTAAATATTTAATGTAAATAAATTCAAAATAATGACTGCAATAACTACAACATTTTTATGGTTTTTTAAAATTCAGTATTTCAAGAATTCTGTAAAGACACCAATACAATGATGAATAATACACTGTAAATATTTTTTAGGATAACAGATCAATATTAGACATTTTGTATATCAATATTTTTTATTTTATATCAATATTAGACATTTTTTTCAGTATCAGGCTCAGTAGTTGCTGGCTTCCTCAACACAAGCCTCTCTAAACCGTGTTTTTCACCATCTGTTGTGTTGATGGTTCTCAGAAAAGTGGTCAGTGGATGTTTAGTGCATATTAAGTAATATATTGTTGTTTTTACTAGATAATCTACTGGAGAGGTGGGGTTAGGTAAGAAAAGGCAGTGGGTGAACTTACTCATGAAGAGCAGTGTGGCGAAACACAGTGCAAATGGAAGCCCCATCCTTAGAAGAAAACCTATTGAAAACAAGATGATTCAGAAGAATGTCAGGCCTTCAGGAAGTCGTTTTTGAAATAAAGACAACACTACTGCACATGAGTATTATGCATGTATTTAAAATGATTAAATATTTTATGTATTTATATTTTAGTGGATGACATCAGTTTTATAATATTCTGATACTTAGAATCTAGAAAATAAACTAGAACAGAAATACAATCAGTTTTATAGATTAGAGCTATAGATTAGAGCTATAACCAAAAATATATATATCACCTGACCACCATATTTATAATGAACAATATCAGACATGCTGACCTCAGAAAGTTTGACTTATGAAACATTAGATGAACTCACCCCAAAAAGATTTTTATAAGACCACAAATAAGACCAACTGACCCCAAAAAGATTTTAAGAAAGACCACAAATTAGATCAGCTAACCCCAGAAAGTTTCAATGACGATATAGTAGATCAAATGACCCCAAATAGATTTCAGGGGCAAATCTTAACAATTCATTAATCTTAATAATATTTCAGAATTAAATCAATTAATATGTAGAGATTCAAGACCCATTTTTTGATCAACAAAGAAAGCTTGGAGAGTTGGACTGCCCTGGGGGGCTACGTTCTCTAAAGGGCCCTCCTAACCTTTACTGAATTTATCAAAAGTTTCTTTCTAATATTATGTTCACACTGAAAAAATCATGTTTCTGTAAAAGTATTTAAAATGGTGTTTCCTCTTGTAGTACTGGAGCATTCCCATGACCGTAAATGCTTATACATGCAGCAGAATGAGGAAAAATGTAGCACACAGGTATATGCATGACTAAAAATGTTTCTGAAAATAGATCAGGAGAGTTGAGCCTTATGCTGAATTGTGCAGATTTTGAAAATCATTAAAAGATGAAATAGTCGAAATTATGTTGTGCCTCACAGTGGGTGATCTATACTTTATAACTCAGTTCAGAAGGAAGTATGTGATCTACTGGACTAAAAAAACTGGTCTAAAGAAGCTCTCAACATACCATCTACAGAATAAGTGAAATACCACCCACCTTACGGATAATGATACTTTAAAATGAGCAAAATCTTACCAGGTTGTAAGCCACCAGCGTCGTGTCTGGAGCAGCTCTCTGTACACAAAATAATGAAGCAAAGACCATTGGTTGTCTATATACACTCTATGACAAAACACATCTCAGAAATATGTAGCAATCAGGATGAACCTGTTGTGCCAGGAAGTTTAATACAACATCAGTATGAGGTATGACCTGTTTCACTCCTCCGGGATTGGCTAAACCATCTTTCTAATGCTATGCTAGGGCACAAGATCAGTGATTCTACCTGGGGTCTTAAGGGTTGATCAGACCCTGGCCTGAGCCCTAGCAGTAATCCTTTAGGAGATGTGAGCCAACTATATACATACCATATTATTAAATTTTAGCTTAAGTCCTTGAGATATTGAAATGTGTCAGTAGCAGGAATTCTACTTATGGATGAAAAATCACAGAATCTGGTGTGCATGCAAATAATGGGATAGTGATGAAGGGTGTGAAAGTGTGAAATTTTAACCTTTATGTCACGAGATATTGGCATAGGCAGGTATTGGCTGCTGAATTTTGAGTGACTGTTGTTGGCCATGCTGTTGAGTGACTCAAATGGAACTTCAGAATATATGAGCAAATATGGCCACGTGTAAACATACTAAACTTATAAAATTCAGCTCTAACCTTTTTTAAATATTGAAATGTGCCAATTGGAAAGCTACCTATTAACAATATTTGGTATGTATTCAAAGAATGTGGTAGTGATGCAGTGTCACATTAACTATTCTTAGTGGGTTGCACTACTTCACAAATGATTTAGGATTGTGTGCTTTCTGGAGGCCAACTTGTCATACATGTTTTATAATTGAAAGATTTAATTTCTTGGCATGGGGTGACCCAATACAGTTTTAATCAAACTGCAACTAAATGCAATGGAAAGAATGGGGAATAGCTTAATTGTATGGAAAGTGAAATGCCTGGATGAAAAGTTCTGTGTAACTCAAACTGTTGTTTCTCTGCAGTCACGCTTCAATTAATCTTAATTCTTTATAATTGTTATTCTATATGCAAAGTATCAAATAACTATTAAAGTATCACCACTGCTGGAACAATGCTGGAACAATAATCCCAAAGAAGAGAGAAAAACATTCCTAACCTTCAATGTAAGTAAATGTGCTACTATGTTTTTTTTTTCAAGTAATTTAGGACCGTTAAATTGAAACGGAATTTTTGACAAGCTTGACAGCGTAGACAGCCGTTGGTCCTTTTATCCTATGACTGCTAGGATTGCCTCCATTACCCCCCTTAAATCTGGTTTAAGATAAGTGGCTCAGATAATGAATGGATGGATGGAAAGCAGCTAGTAATTTCAATGAAAAAACCATACATTGTTCCCAAGCTAACTGTCAGGTCCCGTCAGCGGCTGCTAGAGGCCGTCCTATTTTCCTTTTGTTTTGTATGTGGGACTCTTATTGTGATGCCTGAGCACACTGGGCTTATGGTAGTTTGTATTATGTGTTTCAGCTGGCCAGTGGAAAAGTGATTCTTTAGTTTGATTGGAGTTTGCTTTGGGTATGTAAGTTCTTTTGTGTTGGACCTTAGTGTCAGTCCACTGTCACACTGGCTTTTTTTGTGTGTTCCCCCATCTCCCTTTGTTCTTGTTTTGAGTTTTGTTTCTGGCTCTTGTGCCTGTTTTGCTTTGTGTTAATAAAGAATATAAAATGGAAGTCTGTGTATGTGCCTGCCTTCAGTGCCTTGGAGATATGGAGAACGTGACACTGTACAGTATTCTGCTTTTACTGTCAGTAGACTGGTTTCCATCAACCTGCTCAATGTTATTATAAACTAAAAAAACAAAAAAAAGAGAAAAAAAGTATTGTCAAAAGTTTTATCCTTGTGTGTGACTGTTTTTTCAGACAGTTTGACAAAGTAATATTTCATTAAATTGAAATGGAAACACTTTTTTGCATTTATCAAATTTGCTAAAAACAAAAGCAGTCAAAACTAGCACGAAACGGTAGTGCATGACATTGCGTACCTCCCGAGATCCCTGATAAATGGTGCTGCCAGGAATAAGAGGGTACCTTTCTATTATTGCATCCTTCACATGCTCTTTGATTAAAAACTAAACATGATATGCCTTTGAGATTTTCATAATCAAGGGCTCTTCACCTCAGTTCTCTCAGATATCTCAATTTCCTGCAAGGCTCGAGGAGGAGAAAGATGACAAAGGGTGTTTATAGTTTTTGCCTTTGTTATACACTTCAGAAACTCTCAAAGCCTTTATAAATAAAGAGCAAGTTTAATTAATAATAATATAGCTTATTGTGTAATCTCCAGTCATTAAACACGGTTTAATTTCTGTCCCCAGATATATAAACCTGGCCAAAACAAGTGTTTTGGCAGTGGTCCGTGACATGGGGACCTACGGCTCACGGATACGCATATGGAGCCAAGATTAGCTGATCCCACAGAACAGCAACTGACAGCTATGATGGAAAGATATCAGAACATACACTGCATCACAGCTTTCTGCGTATGGGGATGATTTGCCATAGACCTGTCAGACCAGTACTCATGCTGACCCTTGTTCACCATCAAAAGTGTCTACAATGAGTACATAAGCATCCAAACCTGATCATGGAGCACTGGAAGAAGATGTACTGGTCAGTACTGGAATATTATGTGGACAGTGCATATGCTTCGTTTACCTGGTGTACGTCGCTCTGGATAAGAGGGCTGTGGTGGCACAAGGGGGGCTACACAGTTTCAGACAGGTGGTTTTGCTGTTTGGCTGATTTTCTAAGTGAATATATGCACACATTCTCTGCTGGAATACGCTTGTCCACAGTTAATACACATTGCATTTGCTGAATGTTGTAATGTGACATATAGGGAGGACTTGAGGAGATACAAGTGCAAATGAAGATTTTACTTATATTTTATTTAGAATTTATTAGATTTTATTTGATTAGTTACAACAGAACACAGTATAAGTGATTGAAGAGAAATTGAACAGGGAAATATACAGGGAAATACTGAACCATCAGTGGCCATTACTGTGCACACCAGGATCATATGGCCCAAAGCCAGCCCAGTGATGTCCTCCAAAACAAAAGCAACAGCAACTAAAATAACCTTTATTCTAGAAAAGACTGCAGATATGGAGATATTTTTTACCTTTTCCTATTATCAGTCATTTTTTTAGCCAGTTCTTGTGATTTAATTGTTTTTTTTTCTGCCTCATTTGGTGTTTTATGTTTCTACATATTTGACTTCATATACTTCACAGACAGTTTATTATTTAGGCCCACTTACCTTTAAATCATAGCACACATATTTAACACCTTTCAGAAGAGACATTAAGTGTCTCTAATAAAGTGAATATAAAGTTGTTCTTTTTGTTAAGGTTTGGAAACATACAATTACAAATACTTTACAATTGTGTGCCTGAATTCAATGAAATTCAATAAACTTACACGTGCACATGCACTTATCTAACACAATTTATATATTATTTGCGCTCTATATGTAATGTTATGCGGTCATGCCCCAGGACAAATCCTGCTCTCTTTTTGAAGGATTGTGGTGTGTCATGATGTGCTGCGAGGCAGGGAAGAGAGACACACTTACAGGAATAATCACAGTGTTTTCAATCACATGGGATGGTGGTGGCCTAGTGGGTAGGAGGCTTGCCTCTGGATCAAGAGGTCTTGACTCCTACCTTCAGCATACCACCACAGGGTTCTCCGGGGAGACTGTCCCCTGTAGTAAAGGAATGGAAGTCACTTTGGATAAAAGCATCTGCTAAATGCTGTAAATTTTAACCAGAACAGGCAGGGAGTCAAAGAAAGTTTAACATGGTGCCGACTCATAACATTCAAAAGCTCAGATGACACGATCATGCCATTAAACCTCAAAATGGCCAAAATGGCTTCCAGACATTCAGTGAGCAGTGAGGCACTGTGCAACAGAAGATGCTTAAAGCTATGAAAGACAGCACTCACAACTTTATTGATGGGCAGCGCTCATAAGGCTACACAACCTATACCTATATAAGCATTAAAAACTTTGTTACAATAGCTGAGGTAACAAAACACTAAATCTGACAAAAAGACCCTTTATGATAAAAGACGCAGGAGTAAGCTTTTGGAAATGTTTATGTAGGTCTGTGTCAGTTGTCTTGAAAGGCTTACATCATGAAATGCATGCTGACCTTTTTCCAATAGGTAATTTTTTTTTCAAAATGGAATGTTTTTGCTATGAGGATCTTGTTATATTTGGCCCTTAAGTCTCTGAAATCTCCCATCTTCACGGCATGAAAGAAAACACAGATGAAATATGCCAGCTAGATCAATCTACTGTGCAAGAGCAAAGAAAAGTCAAAACAAAACAAATTTATATGCTTGTCACTCACCAGTTATTTTCATTAGGTGTGGTGGCTTACAAGTATGAGGTATAACCGGTATTGTTCTGACTTAATTCCATGACTGAACTCTGGTTCCAAGAAAAGAAACACGCAGAATGCATAGTTTACTTTGTCCTTTTCAAATCTGTTCCCCAAAGCAAGTGACTGAGTCAACATTTAGCAGTAGCTGCCTATCCCATCACAGGAATGAGGAGAAACAGAAAGTGAAATCAAGCTGAGCTTCAGAACAATTACTTCACACATTTGTATAGTATTTAAAATCTTAAACAAAAACTGTGTTTTTCAGAAAGCTGGTTTAATATACCTCAGCCTTTTAAAATTGAACTCTGAGTTTTAAAAAAAGCCCAGTAAACAATGAATATTCACACTTTTCTTTTTCACGTATCGATTTTTTTTTTGTTAGCAATTCAATCATACCAGATATCTTGGAGTTCATAATCCACCCCATCATAATATGTGACCATGCACCAGTAACTCTGGATTTAAGCTTTAAGCAAATTAAACAACCTACGGCCAGATGGAGATTCAAGTCTTCTTTGCTGCAAAATACTGACTTTAACACCAAAGAGTGGGCATCTTTCATGGAAATAAATGATTCTCTAGACTCCTCTCCTACAATACTATGGGAAATAGCCAAAGCAGTACTAAGAGGTAAACTTATATCATATTCATCCTACAAGAAAACAAAAGATCAGGAACTTGAAAAGAAATTTGAATTGAAAATCAAATAACTAAATGATGCACTTATAAGAAACCTCACTGAACAACTTCAAAAGGAACTGTTCAAAACTAACCTACAACTTAACTGTATAATTAACAAACAAACTCAATTTATGATTCTGAGACTTAGACATGACTTAGAATTTCGAATATATTCAGAGACTTTCGAATATAACAACAAAGCTGGTAAATATCTGGCAAGCCAACTTAAATGGAATAAAGAAAAATCATTTATTCCACCTATTAAAAATGCAAAAGGAAAAATCATTCAATAAACAACTCCTTCTTCCCCACTGCCATCAGACTCCTTAACAGATGACCTACCTCAACTGTAATTTTGCACATCAGGTCACTTTGCACATCAAGCTCATTTTTGCACACTAAGCTCCTTTGCACATCCATCTACCTCATACTTTAATTTTTTTTCTGTTCCTTTGCACATTTCTTTCATTGCAAATGCAGTTTATATTTATCTATATTTATCTGCACATCACACTTGTCTTCACTTACTTATTTGTATTTTTTATCTTGCTCTATTTTTATCCATTTCTTTATTTTATTTCTTTATTTTTAATTTTTATTTAATTTATTTTTATTTTGTATTTTTATTTTTGAACTCTTAACCTAACTTGGCATTTGTGAAAGAATTTCATTGCACAGAGAAATGCTATTTGTTCTGTAAATATGACAATAAACGCTTTGAATCTTGAAGCTTATTGTGCATGTGTACACCCAGGTATTTGTAGTCCTGAAAAATCTCCCCCTTAATGGACAGGGGACTGACAGGGGAGTGACAGGAGATCTTCACAAGCCCACCACCAGTTCTTTTGTCTTTTGGATGTTGAGCTGCAGCCGGTCCAACTCACACCAGTCCACAAAACTATCCACAGCCAGTTTTGTCGTCCCCACTCCTGACATATCTGACAATTACTGAGTCATCTGACAGTTTCTACAGATGGCAGCCCTCTGTGTTGTATTGGAAGTTAGATGTGTACAGGGTGAAAAGGAACGGTGACAGAACTGTTCCCTGAGGTGCTCCAGTGCTACACAGCACTGTGTCAGACTTACATCCTTGTTGTCACATGTACTCTGGCCTATGAGTCAGGTAATCCAAAATCCATGCAACTAGGGGATCATGAACCTGGCTGAATGGTGTTGAAGGCACTGGAGAAGTTGAAGAACGTAATCTGCAGGGATGTCAAGATGGCTGTAGGCATGGTGTAGCAGGTAGATGATGGCATCATCCACTCCAATCTTAGCCTGGTAAGCGAACTGGAGGGGATCTTGCACTGGCCTAAGCAGAGGGCGGAGGGTGTCCAGGACCAGTCTCTTGAAGACCTTCATACTGTGTGAGGTGAGTGCAACTGGCCTGAAGTCTGATGGTGCACTGGGTCACGCCTTCTTTGGTACTGGAACTAGACAACGTTTTCCACAGCAGGGGTACTTTCATGGTGCTGAGGAAGTTGAAGATCCTCAGCAGTACTCCACATAGCTGGGCGGCGTACAGCTTGAGTACTTGTGGGTTTAAGCCATCTGGGCCCGGCGCCTTGGCAGGATGGAGTTTGCGTAGGTCTTTCCTCACTTGGTCCTTAGTGATCGTGATGGATGGTTTATGGGTGTCAGAGTCCTCAGTGGCAAGAGGAGAGGGGGTGGAGGCTTTGGTTGGTACAATGGTGGAAGGAGGAGGAGAGAGGTAGGATGGAGAGCTGCAGTTTGGCATGACGCTAATGGAGGGAGTAGGTGTGCTGGGTGGCGTAAAGAGGCGTACTGTCGAACACGTTAAAGAGGAGATTAAACTCATTGGCCCTCTTCCTAATCACCGTCAGACCCAAGGATGCTGGTCTTGAAGTGATGTTCTTCATGCCCCTCCACACACACACACCTGCTGTTGTTCTGTTGCAGTTTTCTCCTGTAGCTGTTCATTCCCTTCTTTAACCTCACACACATGCCCCTCTGTGCTTCCTTGGCTTCCTCCTTGTCACCTGACCTTCTTTCTTCTTCTTCTTCTCATTCAGGAGGGCTTTGATGTCTTTGGTAACCCATGGCTTGTTGGGGAAGCAGCGTATGGATTTCACTGGTACAGTGCTTTCCACACAGAAGTTGATGTACTCAGTGACACAGTCTGCAAGGTTATCAATGTCCTCTCCATGTGGTTCGTACAGAGACTCCCAGTCCGTAGTCTCCATGCAGTCCTGCAGGGCTGCACTGGCATCCTTTGACCACTCCCTCGCTGTCCTGACAGTGGCTGGCTGCCTCTTGACCTCTTGGTAGGTAGGTGGGCCAAAGGTGCACGAATCCTTGCTCCTCCATGGCATCCTCTCTTGGTCTTTCCCATCCGTATCTCCGCGGGGATGTCTGAGAGGACCGCACTTAGCTCAGGATCGTCCTGCCTCAGCGAGATCAGTTGATCGCAGGCGTAAACAAATAGGCTGCCGCTAGCTGCGTTAGCATCAGAAGCGTGTGGTAAGCCAAAGACCCGTTAACAAAAAAAAATGCAGAAATAACACTCTACCCACATGTTTAGAGAGGGCACAGCTTACTACCACTAAGACACAGAGCAGTCACAACATGCTGCAGCAGGCTCGTGCCTCGGCACGCAAAAGTGTTTGTTTAAAGTGTTTGCAAACCCAATGTTATTGCACTTTTGTTCATCTAG
>JBBJLS010048221.1:0-13539 GCA_037577275.1 Bryconaethiops microstoma
TGTGTGTGTGTGTGTGTGTGTGTGTGTGTGTGTGTGTGTGTGTGTGTGTGTGTGTGTGTGTGTGTGTGTGTTCGCGCTCGCTGAAGTTGGTATGGGTTAAACACAGAGAATGCATTTCACTTCTCAGCATGTGTGACAAAGTACTTTTACTTCTGCTTACAGCGAGCTAAGCTGCTAGCCAGCTATATTTGTGTCCGTCACCTAGCAACTTGAGAAATTCTGTAGGGGTTAAGTGGGGACTCAGAGGGCTCAAAACACGTTCTCAACAATTATCTAATTAAATGTTTTATACTCAGCAGGTTGTATGGTGGCTGGTGGCCTGGTGGTTAAGGAGTTGCCCCTGCTATCAGAAGGCTGTGGGTTTGAATCCCAGGATTGCTATTTGCACCACCCAGGTGCTTTGAGCAAGGTACTGTCCCCACACACTGCTCACAGCCGCCCACTGCTTCACTCAGGTGAATGGGTTAAAAGCAGAGGACGCAAGTAATTTCCTCTGAGATCAATATAGTATTGGAAATTGTAAAAAATACATACATAAATGTGAGAGGTACATTGATAATAGTTTATTTTTTGTGTAGTCGCATAACTCTGTTTATTCAATTGTGCAAGTTATTGTTATACATGTGTCGTGGATTTTGTACATTTGGAAGGATAAAAAAATGTTAGTTTACCAAGTAAAATATGCTCCTTTAAATTGGCTCTATTATAAAGAAATGGGACACGACTTGAGCCTTGTGGGACCATGGATATTATTTTGCCTATCCCAATGAATCAGAATTTTTTTTCTGTTACATCTTTTATTGTAATGTGTTGAAGTATTATATATTTGCCATGGCATAACTCTACTCTAGTAGCTGAGTTTTTAATACATTTCAATCAAATTAGGGGTTTACCAGAAATACCAATAAAAAGGAAAGTGCAATAATCTAAGCATGGGGCTATGAATGTTTAACTGATGAAAAGTAAGCAACCTGATTTTTCCTTGTTTTCCTTTTTCAAAAGAGATTATATTTAAAAGATTATACCAAGATTTACACTTGTAGAGAGTTTAACAGTGGCACTACATATGTGAATGGAAACATCTGAAGTTTTGGGTGCGACAAGCAAATACATTTTTGAAATGTTTAATTTATGAGAGTTGATCCATGATGAAAGAGTTAATTTTGTTCTATTATAAGAAAATCTTGTTTCATCCAAATGGCCACAGAAACTGTCATCAGACACAAACAATATGATTGATTGTAGAGCTCATTTGCTTACTGCAGCTTTCTACAATATTAGTATTGCAGAGACTAACATTATTATAATAATTAATGATGCTAATGTAATTTCAGTTAAAACTGCAGCCCAACCCCACAGTTTGGGACCCAGTACTACTGTGGGTACTGTCGGTTACATTGTAAATGGCCATGCCGTTCTTGCTTGAAGCGTGCCTTCATGGGTGGTCTGTCTTGTGCAGTCCTGTTTCTGATTACGCAAACACGTCAGGTTCTCTGGGCTGTCTGTGGAAAATATGAGACATGCATTTGGGCGAGCCACGTGCCTCTAACATAGCCTAGTTTTTAGGACCCCATTGCGGAGTTGTGCAAGGTTTCCTGCTGATGCTTCTTCCTGCTGTGGTTTAGATACTTGAGAGGTTTGCATTTCACATTTCAGCATACTAGCATGCCCCCAAAGACTTTTTCTTCTTCTTCTAAGATTTGTTGTCATTGTTGTGTAATAACGTTGAGTTGCTAATTCATCACCGTCATTGTGCAATTATTGGTTTAATATTTGTTTGGAATATGCTATGCAATACATAGTGGTACTTTTACCACCACTTCCTTGTAAAAAAAAACAAACAAAAAAAAAAAAAAATCTTGTTTAGGTCTGTAATGACCTAAACTATGAAGAATGATCGGTTACTGTGGGAGCAGTAAATTACATAATCTTCCAGGAGATAACATTGCTGTAAATGTCATTAAGCAGAATTAAGCTTTGTCATTTAGAACTGATAACGAAACAATTAGATCACGAACTTGCTGCTTTTGGAAATAAGATCTAATTTCAAAAAATGTTGTTCACATTTGAGTAATAAGCTGCAAACTGTTCTAGTCATGGGTAAAAAATAAATCATTACTTTCTAATGTCTAATGTTCATCTAATCAAGGTTATGCCTTAACAGTCTCACATATTGTAAAAGTCCTTAATTTATAACAGTTATTACAATTACGATTTTGTTCCATGAAGTGTGTTGCCATTTCTATTGCTCCATTAGTCATGAACGGTCTTTAAATGTTTTTTTTTTTTTTTAAATTAACAAAAAATTAAGTTACAAAATTTTGAAATGACAATGAGGGCTGCACAATATATTGTCTGTTAATCGTTACCGTGATGTTGGTCTCTGCAATACTGATATCACAAAAGGCTGCAATATGCAAATGAGCAAATGATTTTGACAAGGTAACTAATCACAGCTCCATGTGAGTGTTTTGATTGAAATTTTCTTGTAATCCCACAAAAGTAAAATTATTTTGGCTGTTACTTTAACCATTAAAGACACTTTTGCCAAGGTGTTTTTAAAGGACCCACATTCAAATTTTTCTCATGTTTTATTTTTTCCATGACATTTATGTGGGCTTGTGTACCAAAAATATGAATAATAATTTATCATAATGAGGTTGTTTTTGTTACTGTGCCTGTAAGATCCATTTTAATGATCTGTATGAATTATATTCCTGTATAGAACGTTAGCCTGAATGAATGGGGCTAAACTGCTGTAGGCTGAATAAGGAAATATATGTGTAGGTTTTGTGAGATCACAAAATTGAAAATGCTGTTTTTGCAACTTTGGACTGTATGCATGGGGGAGTGAACATATGATTTGGATCTTATTTACATATTTCAAGCCTTTTTAATTCCAGAAAAGTGATTACATGGTCCATTTAATGTATTGCAAGGCACTGCAATCACAATATGTACAGTATAAACATAATATTAATATTTTGTCTACGTCAGTAGGTCATTAAATACTGAAATGAATGTTTGCCTTTAAAGCAGATATCCAAGTCGTAGTGGTTTAAACTGTAAAAGTGAAACTACTTTGCATGCATTTTGTGTTTATTTTCACTCCAATGTTAGCTGTTTAACTGTCAGGTAGATGGGGAAGTTGAATGTAAGGACCAGTACCCTGAGGGGAAGAGTATCATATAACTTGGGCACCTTTGTTCCCTGCTTTGTTTGGCATGTAGTAAAAGTGTTCAGCTGTTGTTATCCTGAGATCATAATCAAAATTTAAAGAAACCATTTTTGGCCTCACCAAATTCCAGAATACCGAAGGCTTTTTGTTATTGTTATTGCTCATTGCTGGTAAAAGTTAGTGAAAGACATTTGAAAGCTAACAAAGTAGATGAAGGGTTTGGAGTTTTGATAGCAGATTTGTGGCATTGTGAGTGTGGTGCCTTTTAAAATGCTAATCAGTAAGATTTTACTGTTTCTACAAGCCACAAACTAGGGCCTGGCGAACATGGAAATTGTCCCTCATACCGCTTTTAAATGGAAATTCCACTGGTTAAGCAAATGTTATGCATAGTTCAATGTTTCTGATGTAAAAGAAGTGGTTTAATGCGAAATGGGCCTTTTTAGCATGGAGATTTAGTCACTAGTTTGTAACGGACATCCTAATCATTCAATGCCTGTAAAAGAGGCATCGGTTTTTACATGAAAATAGGGTCAAATTACTCGGTGTACATTGTTTTTAGAATAGTTTTACTTTGTTTTAGCTATTTGTGCAGAAATTATTGTACTCTGGTTAGTCATGTGCTTCATTTTGCTTGCAATCTCAGCTGAGATTCATGCATGCAACCTCTAAACTATGATGTTATTCTGACTTCTTACTAGGGCTGGTACTGCCTAAATTACCTCAGGTCTTTACTTTTCTCTGCAGTCCATTACAATCAGCAAATGCTCCTGTTCTCAGCACCTCACACCAACTTTCAGTTTGTAATCTAAAGAACGGTATCAGAAAAGTATTGTTCAGGAATGAATTTTTTTATTTATATATATATATATAAATAAATAAATAAAACAGCCAGCTCCAGTAGTTTACACTTTTCTTTACTGTTTATTTACTTATATTTATCAAATGGCAGTGCCTGCTTGTCTGAGCTTGTAGAAAACATGTAGATATGTATTTTGTAGGATACAGGTAGATATATATTCATATTCAAGTGCAGGGTAGAATTTTTTTTACCATTGTTGTGCTTGCTAAACTGATAAAGCCATACCACAGCCTTGCACCCATCAAACCCCTCCCTTCGTGAAACATGAACTAGGGCATGTATCACTGTAATAGACGTGAGCAGGTGGGAAATGCTCTGTGGTTTTCTTCTCCTGTTTCTTTTTGTGACAATATAAAGGAAACAGCAGCATGTTTCTAAATGATCGATGGGATTTTTGCCTATTAAGATCAGACAGATTTCAGTATGTCAGCTGATGTTTTCGGCAAACCAATGTATCAGCCTTCCCTGACACACTAATCAGTCATGTGACGTGCTTAACCATTTACTGTGAAATGAGAATTTGTCAGTTTTGCAAGTTTTGTTTTTAACATTTGGTGTAGATATGTGGCCAGTGTGATTTCCTGGTGAGATCTTTGTGTTACTTGTTTCTCTATTGAAGTAGAAAAAGAGGTTTCTCTCCAAGGTGTCTTAACCCTTCAGACCGTGAATCAGAATTTCAGCTCAGGATCGGGGGCTAAACAATAGAAAATGTTTGAAAATGGAATCGAGCAATTTTCCTTTGCATTTCACCGGGCCTGTGTTCTGAACCCATAAAAATACAGATAAAAATAGCCGGTGCACTTTGTTTAAATAGTTGTACTGGCACCTTCAAAATCTCTACAACAATCCTGTACTTCCTGCTAACCAGGTGTGAACACAGCCTTAATAATCACCTATTTCTTTGTGATTTCTTTACTAAGCAGAGCCTTACTGATCTCCAAAGTAATCTTGTAGTTCAATACCATCTGTCTTTCTAACCAGACCTGTACAGACTAGATACATACAATCAAGCTTTTATTCACATTTATTGACTAACATTTTTCATTAAAATGTTCTGTGTTCACTTCTCAGCAGGTCCATGATGTTTGCACAGAACATGCACTGTGTGTACAATAACACTAAACACTTAAAGGTAAATCACACCCAGTTCTGAGTCAAATCTGAATGTAGATCTTTTGCGCACAAAACTTGCTGATATTGACATTTGGTTACACCCCAAATACAGGATAGTCTGGACAGTTCTGTTCATGCCAGAGATATCCTAATGCCATTTTATAAACAGCACATCTTCATGTATTATTTTGAATAATGAAACGGCTGCTTCTTTTTTGTGCTTCTTTTTTGGTTCAAGACACCCAGTCTTGTTGTGTTTGTCCCTTGAGTTTAGCTGGTCTACGGTAATTAGATTCAGGCTTATGGAATGTGTGTGTTAAGGAATTCTTGGAGCACAGAGAGAGATTCAGTCTGTGAATGGGGGCGTTGTGGCCTGTCCTCTGCCTGACAGTGATGGTCTTATCAAACTTATCTTGACCTCGTGTAGCTTCTTGTTGCAAAGGGCCCAGTATCCCTTCTCTTTGTGAGAAATAGCCTCTGAATTGTTTGAGTCACAGCATAGTATTAATGAGACTCTGATCAGAAGCTGTTGTAGATAAATAGCATTTCAAGTGCTGCCATTTAAAGTTATCTGTTGGACCTTGGTTTAGGCTAAAGAAAATGCCTTATATTAGGGTATGAGTATTAGGCAGGCTTGTTGCTTGTATGTGCTATTGGTCCATTTCCCTTGCATTTGGCTGTTTAAATAGGGTCAGCAACGTGAGCCAGTGGCTCATTGGGGAATGAAGTCATGTTGGAGCAGAGGGAAGAGGAAGAAATAGGCCAGTTAATTATGTGACTTAGAGACAGTTCTATAAAGGTGTTTTAATCCTTCCTCTCTCAACTCTTGGACTGTCCTGGCAGTATAATTTTGTTTGAGCCTGATGACGTTAAGGTGGCCGCTGTCCAGCCTGGGGCTATAAGGAGAGCAGGGGCTGCCTAGGGGGTTGGTGTTCTCCGAGATATTCTTGGTATGTAAACAGCTGTTGATGCTCCCTGAACCTCCTTTTGGTGACATAGAGTGGAAATCATGCCATAGCATTCCAGAAATAAAGTATTTGACTCTTGCATTATTGATTAATGAGAGCTTTCCTAATCATAAAAGAATTGGTCAGAAATACACCTGAACGCTATTGGGGCAGTATTTCAGACAGAGGTTTGCCTGTCTCTGGTCAGTTTCTGACTCAAAATTGATGTAGTTTGGCTTGAGTTCAGTCACAGTTTGTTCAGGCTTGTGTCAAAACTGTATTTTGAGTCTTTCTCAGAAGGTGAACTGGAGCTTTGGATCTAATCATCAGTGTCTGTTAAACATACCACTAAAATTGTATTAAAACTGAAAATCAATATTGTGACTAACAAGCAATATAGCAAATAACATATCGGAATCAATTTAGTGCCTTGATGGTGTGCATTGAATGGAAGAAAATTCTGGACCTCTGCATGCTTTTTCACTGGTAACTGCAGCATGCTTTTTCTGCAGCATGCTTTTTCACTGGTCTTCAAGAATCACTTCAATGTAATGGCTCAAATAATCAAAGCTGCCTCAAAATTTAATGTGCTGCCTTTTTGAACTCCAAACTAAAGACCCCTCTAGCAAGTACATAAACTCGCTCATGCTGCACCCGTTACTTCAGGCTTGTATTCCTTGACACAGTCACTAAAGTTCAGATGATGGGTTTCGGCTCATTGCGTGCTACCTAGTACATACTTTCTTGTTTTATGCTGTGAATAAGTAGTGAAACTGATGTGTTTTTGCCCTTCTGTAGTCTGAGGTCAGCCACTGCTGTGATACTTCATCAAGATTTAAACACAGCTTTATACGCAACTGATGTCTGTGTTTCAGCTCTTGGCTTTCAGGGTAGATATTACAGAATCAGTGAAATCTAATATGGGTGAGAGCTAGAGGAAGTTTCAGCATCTTTGTTTCCTGAAAAAAAAAATTAAGGTGGTTCAATAACTGAATGTACAGCCATTCTTTGCAGAATAATGCAAAGGATGAAAAATGATCCTTAGAGTACTAGAGTAGAATACAGTAACCCCCGCTTATACGCAGTTCAGCAGTCACGGAAACTGCAGGTATCCGTATTCTTTTTTTTGTTTTTGTTTTTTTGCACGAAAAAGCTGTGACAGACAAGGGGGTGTGGCGGATGAGGCCCGGATGTCACAGCTTTTTTTCGTGGCAAAATGTAGTTTTCTAATTTTGTAAAATAAATATTAACGTAAATTTAGCTACATTTCAATATAAAATATTTTGGTACTGTCCAGAGAACACAAAGAAAGCCCGCCTTGGGATGGTGAAATACCGCTGAGGCGGGAGGTTTGAAAGTAGTCAATCCAAGTACGCTATTTATTTCTCCTTGCTGCTGATTGGCTGCTGCCCTGTGACTCATCTCTGGCATGTGTAGTCCAGAATTTTCCATGTGGAGCGTCTCAAGTATTCTCGTGTTTTTTGTTTTGTTCTTCTTAAAGCCCTGTATTTTTAATAGTGTAAATTAAATGAATTTATTACTGTCTTTATCTGGCTTGTACCAAAGAAATCGACAGCGCATACCAAAGAAAACGCACATGCATGAATTTTACATTCTAGCATTGCGGGAGTTCAGTGTACGCTGTACAACACGGATGCGGATTTACCTTTACATTTTCTTTAAGGGTAATGGATTACGCTGAGTTTAGAATGAAATGTAAATGTTTTGAGGGCATATTTAGGGTTTACACTATAAAAATAGGCATTTTTAGGCATTTGTTTAACCACATCACAACTTCGCAGTTTTTCATTATATGCGGGTGCTCTTGGAATTTAACCCCCAACAGCGGGGGTTTACTGTACTTTGATAGCAAACATTACCTTCTTCATCAAAGTTATTTTGATTTTTATAATATGCTTGCTTCAATTCTTGTAGTGAGCTAGAACATTAGTTACTTACCCTGTGACCTGCCCCAAGAATGGTTAATATTTCAGATTTAAAGTGCTTTTACTCAGAAGGAGACCATGCTCAAATGGATTATTTTGCAAGGCATTTTCCATCCTAGCAACTACTGGAGTAAGTCAATATTAAGTTGTTAGGTTTGTGCATGGTTACTCATTACATATGCTATTTTTTCTTGTTGCCAGGCAGCCAGCCGACAGGGTCTAACAGTTGCACAGAACTTGTAGTGGTTTTCGGAAGCCAGTCAGTGGAAGATTAGTGTTAGAGGGGACAGGCAGGGCTTTGTATGGCTGGAGGGAGTTAGTCAGTAGAAGGGAGGAGCTGAGGTTGAAAACTTCAGGAGCTAGCGGTGTTCTGAGGCGTGGAGCCAACACAGACAGAGCAGCTCCACTGACACTTGTACTGAGACTGAGGTAAGCTTAAACAGAAACACAGCCATGTGTGTGTTTGTTTACTGTAGGTGTTGAGATACATTTATGTAAATGTGGACACCAGAACTTGTGGAAGTCTCTCCACTTTTAAGGGGTTTTATAGCTGGAAATGATGTAAGAGGTGCTCCATTATGTAAGGGACTTTACAGTACATTAATGACAGTCAATGTTAACCTTGTGTAGGACGTATGTGGGTATGTGAGTAATATGTAGCTAGCGGCTGTGGGTTACGTCAACCTGTTACCTCTTGTACTACTCGGGAGGTAACAGGTTGTGAACGATAGATAAAATGTCTTACGTAGTTTCAAATATAACCTTTGTAAATTCTATTAAGTTGGTTTCAAAAGCTTTTTTTCCAAGTTAGAACTTATTGAAGAGCGGAAAGGAGGGTTTGTTTCTTGTTCTTAATCTGAATGGGTTTTAAACCATCAGTCTAAAGTCCTGATACCTACTTTCTTTATTAAGATGTTTTACATTTTCTGATGGTCATTGTTAAAAACTTAAAGTAACTCTCTTGTTCTCAAGCTGTAGATTTGCAAATACAGTAAAATTCATGATATCCTTAGAAATTGGCATGTATAATTAATTTTTCTTCATTGTAGGCATGTGTAAAAGATGTTGTTTTAAAGCAGCATTCATCTCAGTTATGACAACTAGGTTTCTATGCCTAGGTTCCCTCCGAACTCTTCTGGAAGTGAGTTAACGGGGGCTTGTGGGTCTTTGCTGTTTGACTTCAAACAGTTGCCACACTCTTACTTTTGTGTCAAGCATGCCTCTGTTTGCATGTTGACTCTAGAAGCCCACAAAAGCCGCTGTTGCACAACTGCAGGGTTCAGGAAGAAATTAACCACTTAATTTATAAGTTACTCTCTTCATATCAGTGTGTTACCCACAGCTGAGATGCTTTCAGTTTTTCACTTTGGCCAGTAAACCACAATGATAGTCTGTGTGCTTAGTGGTGTCTGTGTGCTTAAAACCACTGTGACATGTTCAGTGCTATGCTCATGCTGATGAAAGTATATCGGAAAGCTGCCCTCAATTCTTGAGATGCAAAAATGGCCTTTGTGAAGCTTAGGCAACTTATACCAGATCTGCACCTCAGAGGGAGCCCCTCAGTAATGTAAACCATCTGTGAAACATCCCTTCTTTTTGCCTCAAGTGGATTTGTAAACAGACTTGCCACACCCAGGCTAACATTCTCACAAGTTCAAGTAGAGGCAAAGCATGTGCTTCAGTTAAGCAAATGGGAGTGCCCTAGATGTCAGAAAGAGTACATGGTGTGTCTTCTCAGGGGCTTTGGAGACAGTTCTGTTGGTTTTTGAAGCAGAGAATTTTCTTTTTGCACTCCTAAAGAAAAGTTAGGTGGTTTACCTTCATATGGGTTTTTTTTTTTCTTCAGATTGTCTAGTTCAGTAGATTTTCCAGTTAAGCAGTTAGTGGATAACCTTCTAGTCAGTGCATAACAGTCAACATTCGCCAGCACCATTATGTTGGGCCGTTTAAATGTCAGAAAATGTGCTGTTCAAGGATTTAAAGTGTGTATTAATGCAAGTCAGTCTAAAACCCTAACAGTTATAGAATATAATAACTCTGACCTTTAGTCTTACTTAACACTGTAAGCTTTAGTCTATATGTCCTTGACCATTTAGTACAGGCACAAGGTTGATCTACCTACTAAACTGGCAACTACAGATCATTTTAACAAGAAGCACCTGTTGATGTATTTAAACCTATAGTAATAACTATTATTCTAGGTCAAACAAATGTAACCCACTCATGCAGTCAGAAACATACATGTTTTTTTTTTTGTTTAGACACAGTTCCTTACATAAATTATTCAACGTCCTTGTCAGGATTACAGATGAAATTCAGATATTTTGTGCGGTCATTTCAATAGACCAACCCTGAAAATGAATTGATTTTAAAGGATATTGGATTTATGTAAAAAAATAAAATAAAAAATAAAAAAGTATTCTGGAATAAACACCTTCTAAGTCCCGGTTTGATTCTTGCTACATGTCCATGCAAGGAAAAGGTTACTACATTTGTTGTTGGGTTAAATTATTGCTTATAAGCTAATGGGATGAAAAAACTTAATCTAGTCACTTTTTAATGATTCCATTTTAGATTTCACATTAAAAAAACACTTTTCACATGGTTAACTTTGTCTTTCTTTTCTAACTTCATCATTTTCTTTTTAAAAAAAAGTATTTTTGACTGTCTGAGAAAATGTGCCCTCTCATTGTAACAATGCTTGATGGAAAGACACAGAAATATTTTTGACCTTTTTCCTTCAATTATAATTTTTTTTTCTTTTCTTTTTCATCGTCTAATTTTTGCCTCGTAAATAAATACTGTATGACCAAAAGTATGTGCACACCCATCTTAGTTCAGTTTTTTCACACTGCTTGCTAATAGGTGTATAAAATCAAGACTTAGCCATGCAATCTCTGTAGACAAACACTGGCAGCAGAATGCATCACACTGAAAAGATTGGTGATTTTAAATGTAGCACTGTCATAGTCGATTCATGGGATTTCTCCTCTACCCTGGTTAAATGTAAGTGTTATTGCTAAGAAATGGATGAATCTAGTAATATCAGCTTAGCCAGGATGCTGTAAACACACAACAGGGCTGAAGCGCTTGGTGTGCAAAAAAACATCTAACCTTGGTTGCATCACTTGCTACCAACCTGACTCTAGCCAACATTAGGGCAAAAACCTCACGATCTTCATGGAATGGCTTGCCATGGCTGAGCGGCTGCACTCAAGAGATCACTTTGTGCAGTGCTAGGTTTTGGCTGGAGTGGTGTAAAGCAAGGCGTTACTGGACTTTGTGGTAACATGTTCTCTGCAGTGATGAATAACACTTCACTACCTGGCAGTCTGGTGTATGCCTGGAGAACTTTGCCAAAAAATAATGTTTGGTAGAAAGGGGATGATAGTCTGTGGCTGTGTTTGACCTGGCCCACTAGTTAATTAAATGCTACCAATTTTGTGACAACAGTTTGGGGAAGGCACTTTCCAATTGAAGCATGTCTATGCTCCTCTGCACTAAGAGAGAGAGTTGGTTGTGCCCTACATACAGCATTGACCTCAATCCAATTGAACAGCTTTGGGATGAATGAAAACAAATGCTATTTTAACTGAATGGGCACATATTCACAAAGACACGCGTCAATATTTTGTGCACTGTCTTCCCAAATTAGTGTAAGATTTTATCCCTAGAATGTCCAGAAATAGCCTATAGGTGTAATGGCCCGGTGTCCACATACCTTTGGCCATATTGTGTATTTCAGCACCTATTTCAACACACACATTTTTCATACTTGATTAAACCAGCAGGCCTCGTTGTATCTGAGTAATTCTGCTTTTCTTCCATTTGTCCATCCATCAAGTCTAATGATCCAGAGTTCCAGTGATGCTCACTTGACATTAAGCTTTCAGGCTACAGCCGATAAGTCTGATGCAAAGATTCACATGTTCACTGAAAAAATAGTGTATTTCATATCAATAATGCTTTGTGTAGTCTTGCATTATTTTGTGTTGCACCATGATCCTGCAGCACAATGTTTCCTTTCAATGTGTGATTTATCTGCTATCCTTATTCTTTCCACAGTCATCCCATAGAAATCTAATGATTTTAATGCTAATTGAATTTTTAAGCTTTAATCAGTGCCTTTGCTTTGAGTCAAAGATCTTTTGAGCTAAAGCACAATGATGGTCAAACTACTTAAATTTGGTCTATTTTCATGTTTCCACACTCTTGTATTGGAAAACCATTTTGAAAAAACAACTTAATGTTTGTTCACAAACTATACTTTCTATTTTCAGTCTGGTCTTATTTTTGTTTTGCCTGACAGTCTCAATGTGTTTTTTCCCCAGGCAGGACAGAACATTAGGAGATGAGGTCTCGGCTGGATTAGCTGTTGAAGATTTGAGTTTGTCTGCTACAGCCGTCGTCTTTGGCTGCTGTTCTGCACAATGACTATGACTGGGGGACGTCTGTGCATGCTGTAGCAATCTGCACTGTTCTGCACCCCTCTATCCCTTGCTTCGGATTCTCCACTCCGTCTCTACAAACTGACGGATGGGCATGAAGAAGGCAGCCCAGTGGTCTGAGGAAGAGGTTGGCCTTTGGCTAGCAGAAGAGGGCATGCAGGAGTATGCCGAGCCCCTCCGGCACATGGATGGCAGAGCCTTGTTGCTACTCTCTCGGGTATTTTTATGTCTGCAAATTTTTAAGGAATGTTTTTCCTCTTAGTAAACATTTCCTCTTACCTCAGATATAGCCAATCAATCTTAATGTTTGATCCTGTAGTTTTGTACTGGAGCTCTGAGTAGGGAGTTAATTTTGGGGTGTGTGTGTGTGTGTGTGTGTGTATATATAATTGTGTGTGTGCGTGTGTAACCTAACTGATAATTGTATGCGGAAATCCCCACAATAACGTGGAAACTGCAAATATTCTTTTTTTTAAATTATTATTTACACATTTTAGTTCTACATTACTAAGAAAAATAGAGTTTACTAATTTTGTAACAAATATTAATGTAAAATTCAGCTACATTTCCATATAAAGTATAACTGTATAAATGTTTTTGTACTGTCAAGTCCGCGCACGTGCAAAGTCTCTGTCCTTTTGTGGGGGCCGCGGCTTGGTGCCCGTGCGAAGTCTTTGTTGTTGTCCGGACTAAAAGGGAGGGGGGTCGCGCGCGTGCAGAGTCTCGGCCGTTGTCTGGGAAACAATACGTGGGGGGGGGATGAAACGAATGATTTTGAAGTGTGGGGAGACATGTCCCCCCTGCTATAATGGTTCCGACGCCCATGCATGAATTACAGTACAGTCTGTACAGGGCTAATATCGGTATTTTACATTCTAGCACAGCAGGTGTTCACTGTAAACTGCACAGTACGAATACGGGCTTACCTTTATATTTTCGTTAAGGGTAATGTATCCCACTGAGTTTAAAATGAAATTAAAGTGTTTTGGGAGCATATTTGGGGGTATATTTAGGATTTTTAGGCTTTTTTTTTTTAACCACAACA
>JBBJLS010048242.1:0-33722 GCA_037577275.1 Bryconaethiops microstoma
TATATATATAAATACAGTCCAATCCTATAACAGATCTAGCCTGAAACACACCACATGTTCTTTCTATGGGAGAGTGTTTGAGTACATTAACCTATGTTTAGATGCTCACCCTAAGTGAAGACCTCCAAATAACGTAAAAAGTTCAGCCTAGAGAAAATCAGATAAGTATTAACAATTTAATATCACTATAGGGCAAAAAGTGGTGGTCTGTTGCCTGTGATGGTTTTTTTTGTGCTTCTCAGTGTAAAGAAATTGTAAACAAATCTCACACACCTGCTTTTTGATTCCTGGTATGCCCCCACACACCTAATCAATGTGTGTGTCTCTGTCTGTGTCTTTACAGTATCTCACAATGTCTATGGATGTTAACACAAATATCACCTTTAGAACTGTCACATTTACATTTGGATTTCTGATTGAGTCTCCATTTATGCCATAACATAAATGCTTGCTTATTCTATTATTCAGGCAGCTGGTGGTTAGTGAGTTGCCCCTGTGATTGGAAGGTTGTGGGTTTGAATCCCAAAGCCCATTTGATTTTTTATTCTCCACAGAGACTGTGTTGTCTCCATGCCCCAACTGACACAGCTACGCCACCACTTTTATCTTCAAATGTATTTTGGTACCAGTGTCATGTTTTCAGGACACCTTAAACTCTCTCTCTCTGTCTCCGTAAGTCAGGAGCAACAATAATTTATTATTCATCTGTTATTTTACCTGCTGCGCTCAAACTGGCACTTTGAATTCTGTCCCCTGCTGAAAGGCGCGCCGTCCTGCTGCGATCGTGTTGATGAGGAACCTTTAGAGTGTTCAGGGCATGACAAACACAGCGTATCTTTCCATTTCACATGCTTTTTGACATATTATCTGTTATTAGTGGAACACAGTGCTTCCAGAGTATAAGCGACAAGTAATAAGTGGCTGTTTACTTCAGTGAAGTAAGCATCAGTGTAGCCCACTAGCAGGCAAGACTCTATAGAGGCCTGTATCTGCTCACACTCCACACTCATACAGGTTCAGCTTCACTATATATACGTGGGTGGTGGTGGCCTAGTGAGTAGGACACTTGCCTCTGGGCCAAGAGATCATGGGGTTTGAATCCTACCTTCAGCACATCACCACTGGGTTCCTGAGCAAGACCCTTAACTCCAAGTTGCTCCAGGAAGACTGTCCCCTGTAGTTAGGGAATGGAAGTCGCTTTGAATAAAAGCATCTGCTAAATGATGTAGATGCATATAGGCCTACTATCACAGACTGTAGTATTTTTGTTTTTGAGCACTGTAGGTGAGCCATCATCTGAACTATTTATCATCGGTCAGTTTCTGACCACGGGACTGTAGTTAACAAGATGTCTCAGTGCAGCAGGAAAAGCATGACAGTGATATGTTAGTGTTTATAGTATTTGTATGAGTGCATCATTTCTGGAGATTCTACACACATTAGTGTCGCCTCTAGGTTGACAGTGGTCCCAAAATATAAATATATTCAACACAAATGGTACATGGTAACAGACTAGAGTCTCTACCTGTACACCAGCAAGGTGGGCCTACAAAATAGATGTTCCCAATAAAGTGGAAGGTGAAACATTAACTATAACTCTTGGAAAGTAATTGTTCTCATCTTCACTTCAGTGGCTCATGTAAAAGTAGCCTAATAAACAACTTGGGTAATAAAAGTATCGGATCATAACACTACTGTATTCTGTACATAACTGGTGGAACAGTTAAATTCTTGTCATCCAGTGGCATGTTTGCTGTAAAATAAGAAAAATGCTTATACAGCCAGTGTAAATGCTGAACCGACAGAACAGAAGGGAATTGATCTGGGAAAATAATTGGGAACTAAACGTGAACAAGTACATTGAAGTAAAAGTGGATTCTTTTTCTCATAAATAATGCATTATAATTTGAAATACAGTGCTACAAAATGTGTCATGTGTTCTTTAAAATAAATAAACGCAGTTACATATCTGCCTTTTTTCCAGTGTCGTCCAAATTCATTTTGCTTTTCTTTTATATGTGTGCTTATAGATTGCTAAAATATCTAATGAATGTAGGTCTAATTTGACAAATACAGAGTTCACTGTAACCTTTAATAAATCAGTATGACCTGAGGCTATGCCATATTCAGCATAATGCCTTATGTTGTCAACCCTGAGTACAGGGTGTGACAACATAACAGGAAACACTCCCCAAAGTTATGTAGCTGGTTCTTGAGTCTTACTGAGTGTTGTTTTGCTGACAGTCTTGCCTGTTTGTGTCCTCTCGCATTATGCTAGCCTGCAGAGGAGCTGTCTGAATTAGTGCGAGTCAGTCTGTGGAGCAGTGGCATCTGCTCCTCATCCTTGTTTCTTGTTGTGTGTTTGCCTGATAACTCTTCTGACAGTTGGCATGCTCATGCTGGAGTTTGTGAGTGTTTCCGGGAGGCTGGGGGAGGCCTGCGATGTAGCAGAACCACAGAGGTCTACCTGCTCTGATGATAACTGAGGTTAGTTATTGCTAAATGGTCACTGTCTACACCACAAACTCCAATCACAAATCATAAGAGTTACTAAGCACTAAAATTTAGCTGATCAACTAATGTGGTAACAATGAATCTTTTTTCAAAGATTCTGACTGTGTTGATCCCTAAATTTGAATTTCTGTTACAGTTATTCTTAAGCTAAGCATTAAGGGTTCATAATAGGGCATTAATGGATTCAGATTTTTTTCAGATCGATTTATCCTTCAATAAAGTCGAAGTCGAGTTGACAAGTCGTTTGTTGACGTCACCACACGGACGCAGCGGAGGAACACAGGAACACAGGAGGAACACGGGCCCAACAATGAGCAACTTTTATTAAAGTTTTCTGTATGATGAACAGTTAACATGACAATTAAACAAAACAAACCAAAGGCTAATACCTTGAATTTTCAGGTAAATTTAAATGCACAACAGAAAGTGGGAACAGCTGTGATCAGCTTCTGTAAAGCTGCTCCACTCCTCCACTCCTCTAGCATCACCCATGTTAGCTACCGGATGCCATTTCAGATGTCCATGCATAACGCTGGTACTGTTATTGTACTTTAACACCGGTTTGCAGATTGTGCAGGTCACCGTGCTGTTTGTGTGGTCTAGAGTGAAGTATCTCCGTACATGTGATGTGTGTCACCTACTGCCTCTGCTGCCATGTCTCTCATCTTGTTGTGGTCTTGTGTTTAGATTCTCCTCCACCTGCCAACGTTGCCGCCCTTTTTATGAAGTGGCTATAATAATTGGTCAAGGAACGCATGTCAGCGTAAGCCAATCAGAGGCAGAGATTGCATTGTGTACACAAGCGCGCACACAGAGAGAGGAAAAAAAAAACACACGACATGTCGACTTCTCTCAGGGGTCGTCGACTTGTGTCTCTGGCGTTCCTGCTCTAGCACACACCGCCCTAAAGCCCAGGAAACACTTATAAATGAACACATTAGTTGCATTAGATGTGCGTAGAGCATGTAACTCCTGGACCAGGCTTAGAAGAACCAGTTTGGTTAGCTAAAGAAAACGTGTTTGATCTGAGAGAGATGTAGGATTGAAAACCCCTATAAAAGCACTTTTTCTCATTTTTGTAAAAAGATATGTGAATGTGGAGGACCTTTTAAAAAGGCAAAGATCTTTCAGATCCTGTAAAAGGTTCAGGGAATGACCCTCAAACTGGTTACCTTTGTTATCTGAATAGTTCTTCACACTCATATCTCATTTATAAGACTATCTCTCTGACGTAGTTCTCTACAGACTGTTGGGCACAAAGCATGAGCTCACAAAGTGCTAGTTCTGCTCACTCATGAGGCGCAGAATTAAAATGGTAAATAGTGACATCAACAAACTTGAGACGAAATGGAAATGGAGAGATTATTGTATTAATAAATGAAGTTTTTTCCACCAAAACATTCCCTTCAAATGGGTTTGCCAGGTTACTTGCACCAACAGTGGCAAAATTAGACAACACCTGCAACTTTTTATGTAAGTTTTTTGTATTTTTACATTCTCAAGGGACAATATACCCAATTTTAGTTGCACATGATTCTGTAACTAGAGCTATAGGTGTGTGTGTTTGTGTAGTTTGTCTGAGAGATATTTTGTATTCTTATAGATCTATAGTAGTAGAAAGAGGAGGAGGATTGAAAATCCGTATTTTGACAGGAGGTGGTAAATAAATAAAAATGGTTGTTAAAATTTGGGTTTCCCCCAGACCCATTGCAGGTGGGTGGAATAAAATACCAATTTGCCACCCTGTACCTAAAGGTTATATGTATATATACAATACATATCCGTATAGTAGACACTAATGTGAGACATGCATATGGTGGCGGTCGGTCCAAATAAAACTCTGATTGACCAGTCTTACAATTCCAAGTTTTGATTACTTTTAAAGCAGCCAATATGATAAGGACCACACCCTCTCTCTCTCTCTCTCTCTCTCTCTCACACACACACACACACACACACACACACACACACACACACACACAAACCTGCTTAGCTGCTCATCTGCACAGTAACTTGGACAGCAAACCAAATCACAACTTTTCATTCTGATTAGGCCACACTTCCTATCTCCATCTTTTTAATAGAAATGTGCTGACACGCTCCCTGAAGTATTTGTGATGCGAAAGTATCTGCTCAAGGACATATATCATAAATCACAGCAAAGTGGAGATTTAGTATTGACTCCAATACACAGTGGCCTTGACACGAGTCTCTCGTAACCAAGGATAACAATATTTTCATTTTAATTTTAGTCCGGGCAGGTGGTTTGCACTCAGAAGCCTCTTATCTCTCCTTTATGCTTACATTTGTAGACACACACTCTCTCTCTCACTCATACACACACACAAACTCACACTCTGCTCTTCTACTTTCTCCATGTCTTGAATTCCAGTGCCTTCCTAATACTAGTTCTTTAACCTCTTAAACCATAAGGGTTCATACATTGTACAAGGGTTCATACATAAGTTGTTCACCACTATAATCAGTTTGATATATTCCTTAATTGTTTTTAAGGCTGTGCAATAAGAGGTTTAAGAAATATCATAATTCGTATGTAGAAATGTAATCACAGTCAGGGCTCAAACCAAGGGCTTCAGGGCTGTGAGCGGCCCCAAATATGCATGGTTTCTTATATACAAAAAAATTGACTTTAGTCATTTCCTAAATCCACCCACTTGCTAGGACTTCCAAGTCACACATTATTACACTAGGAGGGGAAAAACTAGCACATGCTTCCTCCTGTGAAGTACCACTGCATCTTTCTGAACTAACTGCTAACAATTTTATACCAGCTAACAGGCACCCATGCTGGCCAGCTGCATGCTGAGAGATGAGAGAAAACAAAGCCAGTTGTGCTCTCTCGCCCAGTGATGCCCATGATGGTATTTATGTGACTCTGTTTACAATATATCAAAAACACTTTACTGAATCCTTTCAGTGATTACATAACTAAACATTAGCCTGTGTTATTGGCACCAAAATATTTACATTTCCTGGACTACTTAAAAATTTCACAGCACATACACACACACACACACACACACACACACAAAAACACAACACAGGTTTTGTTTGCCTATTGCCACTTTCTGCCATGCATAGGCCAGTACTGTAATTTTGTAAATATGTAAATACTTGGGAAAATATATATGTGACTTCACATTTTTCAAATTATGTACTTTTCAGTCATAGTGGTTTCTGAATAATTTATAGTAGGCACAAAATAATAAGGCTTACGAATAATAGCCTGAATAACATGACTGCAGTATAAAGGGTTAATTGCATCTTTGTCTGAAATTTGTGGATGTCGCAGAATTTTAAGAAGGCTACAGCCGCCCTGCTAACAGCCTATCATGGGAGAAGGCTTATTTAGAGTCAGGACCGCCATCTTGGCCTTTGTTGATTGCTCTTTGTTCTGCGCTGATCGGCACAGCAATTGCTTCCATTGTCCTGCTTTTTCCCTCCTATTGTCTTTGTCTTGGAGAAAGCGCGATGATCTTGTTGTCTTTCAATGGGACAGTGATGAGAATCCCTTGTTTACTGCTGTTCTGGGGATGAGCGTGTTTATTATGTATTCTGCATGACATGGTGACATGGTGATGTGTGTGTGTGTGTGTGTGAGACAGAGAAGGTTGTGGTGTTTGTGTGTATATCATGTACACAAAATTATGAGTGTAAGCTGTGTGCTTTGGCCCAGGGACTTTCCTCTTTTGCACCTCTTTTCTATATTTATCCTCAAAGTGTGCCACCTCTCCTGTGAGCTCCAGCCTAGATCCTGGAGGAGGAGGAAAAGAAAGAGAGTGAGAGGGAGAGGGAGAGAGAGAGCGCGATGGGGAGACGAGGGAAAGGAGAAAGAGAGAGAGAGAGAGACTCAGAGAGAGAGAGAGAGTGTTAGGAGTGGGATGGAGAGGGAGAGGAAGGAAGGGAGGCTGGCAGGAATGAAGGAGATGGAGATAGTGAGGAGGATAATGGGCAAAGAGGGAGAGACAGTAGGAGAGAGTTAGTGAAGAGGGGGTGGAGATGATGTTAGTTGGTATGTGGGACACAGCAGTCCTACCTGTGCGTCTTATCTGATGTCACATTGCCGTATATGTGAGCATTTGTTTGTCTATGTTTGTATGTCGTCATTTGTATTTGTCGTGTCTGTTTGTACTTGTTTTGTATATTTTCTGACAAGAAACAAGAAAAAAACCTGCTAACCTGTAAGTGTTCCATTGCCTTTTTAAGATAAACCCAACAAAAAAATTAAAGTATGTTAGAAGATTAATAAACAATAAATTTTAGGAGGTTAACATAGTACTGCTTCAAGTGTCATGGGTTAGAAGTCTCTGTATGCTTCCAGGTCGGAACAGTTTGATGCAGCTTTGAAAGAAAATGTCCACCAGGCGGTGCTAAAGGAAGCCAAGCTTCGTTTCATCTCCTGTTGCTGGTCAGCTCCCCAGTAGATAAATGCACACTTAGGCATTAAATGTTAAACTTGGTTTAGCAGCACAAACTGCACTACTAGCATAGGTGGCCCATGACTAATTTCCTTCCAGTGACTAAAGCTGCAATAATTGCTGTAGTCTTTGCCGCTGGACAACTTCTTCTGAATGGCAGAGCATACCTGGGACCAGGCCATTTTGGCTTTGTACACTGTCAGAGGATTTCGTTTCCTATGAGGTTTTTTGGAAAAGTAACACAAACAGTAACACAAGCTGTGGCTGCGCTGGACATATGATTTCATATGGATGGGCTATTCTAGAGAGAGAGAGAGAGAGAGAGAGGGAGAGTGTGGATTATCTGGGCCCTCTGTTTAAGCCTGATGTTTGGTCCTTATCAGCTGGCCCAAGAGAGAGTCTGCAATCTTTTCCTCCCTTAGGCAAGACACACATGCGCGTGCGCGCACACACACACACACACACACACACACACACACACACACACACACACACACACACACACAACAGGAGAGAGAGGAATTGGCTGAAGATTTATTTAGTGTACGCCATCCCTAAAGCTGTATAATGGAGCTTGAAAGTTTGTCATTTCTACATAAATTTCACCTTAAACATGTGTATAATGTGAACTTTTAGGATTTGTAGTTCAATTGAAGGTGAAATTCAATCAATGTGATGTTCATAACGCATGTTTCTGAAAGTGTGTCATAGCATGAACAAAGGAGAATTCTGAGGATCCCAAAAATAATTGTTTATGCTCATCAGGCTGAACAAGGTTATAAAATCTCTTAAGAGTTCAAACTCCACCAATCCACAGTCAGATTGTGTACAAATAGAAGAAATTCAAGACAACTGTTATTCTCCCCAGGAGTGGCTGACCAATGAAGATTACTCCAGCCATGTAACAAGGTCACAAAGAACTCCAGGGTAACTCATATGCATCTAAAGGCCTCTCTTACATTGGCTATTGTTAATTCGTGAGTCCACCATTAGGAAAACACTAAACAACAAGAGAAAACAGCTGCTTCTCTCTAAAGAACATTACTATCCATCTGCAGTGAGCTAAAGATCACGTGGGCAAACCTGGAGGCTAGTGGAAGAAGGTTCTGTGAATGGATGAGACTAAACTCCTTGGTGTAAATGAGATGTGTCATGAGAAAGGATAAAACTGCATTCCAGCATTTAAACCTTAACCCATCTTTGAAAGAAGGCGGTGGTAGTATCATGGTTTGGGCCTGTTTTGTTGGATCTAAGTCAGCAAACAAATTGAGGATGTTTTGGAATGGCCAAGTTACAGTCCTGACTTTAACCCAATAGTAATGAAGGACCTGAAGAGAGCAGTTCACGAGAGGAAATCCACTGCTCTGTATAGAAGAATGGGCTAAAATTCCTCCAAACCATTGTGCAGTTACTGAAAATGTTTAGTTGCAGTTATTGCTGAACAAGGAGGTCACATGAGATGCTGAAAGTGAAGTTTCACATACTATTATTAGCTAATTTTCCTCAGTAAACAAATGGCCAATATTTTTGTCTCATTTGTTTTATTGGATTTTCTTTATGTAATTTATATAGAAATATAGAGTAATTTAAAGGGTTAATTTCCATTTTGAGTAGTCCTCAGGCCCCAAACCCACTGCTCTGAATTATTTCGATCCCTCACTAGCTAAGGAATGCTCCAACAATGTTTTGGATTTTGTTACCTTCGTCTTGTCCTTTACTTTTAAACAGTGATGTATCCATGTAATAAAAAGGGTACAATAGTGGTGCTACTATAGCTTGCTTGGCACACCATTAACGTTAGCAGACAAAGTGGCAAGAGTTTGCCTGAATGTGCTTATAACAGCAATGGGAAATAAGGAGAGACATTTACCCACGAGGAAAAAAGTTTGTTCGTGAAATAAAATAGATATTTAATGCAACAGGTAAGGTGAAGTCTGATGGCTTTGTTTGGAAGAAAATCAAAATACAACCAGAGTAAACTAGGTTAGCTGTCAGGCAGCTGTCAGCCCCATGCTGTTGCTATGAGGTTCACAGTTACGACAACAATGGTATAACTGATCAAAATATTCTGTGTACCTATAAAAGATGCTCAAAGGTAAGGTAGATTTGCATGTATACTGAAAGCACATCCTGATATAAAGTAGATTCGTGGCTAAGTGAAAAAAGCTAATTGTTATTTGACATTTCCATGTACTTGAACTTGGAGGCTATATGTCACAAGGTTGCATCTTATTGAGCATGTGGCATTTGTGCATGGAGCTCTTTCAATGCATGGATGCTTTTGTGACCGTTTTTTTTGGTTTCAATGTTTGGGTAAATGTTGAGGAAAAAGCCAAGAACTTGCAAGATGCATGTGAAATTCACTGCTAGGTTCAGAGCAGCTATAACTGTGTCTGAGAACTGCTTTCAAAAATAAGTAAACAAACAGAAGGAAGCACCTAGTTTATAAGGATAAACTGTACCCTCCATCTTTGGTAGGGTGTAGTTATTCAGAGCAGGGCTGTTTTTCTGTGCTAAATGCTCCTCTGTGTTAATGAGAGCTGAGTGTATTATAAAGCCCTTCCCTCTCCTCAGAAATCACCCCACAAACCAAACAGTATTAATTAAAAAGCCGAGTCGGAGTCGCCCAATTACTCTTTACTGCAGATTGGAGCTTATGTGTCTAAGCTAGTACCAGCACAGGCGGAATTGACTGCTGTCTCTTTATGTGGACTGTATCTCCCTGCACCATCTTCAGAACCCTATCGGTCCATAGCCGCCATCTTTAAGGCTTACATGTAGGTTCTCTCATTTTAGGCTTTGGAACTGGAGCACACATGACTAATGCGAGTATGAAAACATGAAAGCGGAGAAGAGAGAGAATGGTTGAGCTTGTACCCTGAGGAATTTTGGGAAGAAAGCTCTAATGTGGAGGAAGAATCTATGGAAATGGTACATGGTAAATGAGCTTATTACTGGATTGTCATTGGGGAGATAAACCCAAACAGAGTCTCTCTCTCTCTCGCTCTCTCTTTCTGTCTTTCTTTTTCTCCCTCTTGCTTTTTCTCACTCACTCAGTCACTCTCTTTCTCTCACACTATTTCCCAAGCATGTTTTTAGAACTATGCTGATACTAGCGATCAACTGAATTGAATCAAAATCTGATTTCATAGTTTTAGTTTTTTACATGCTGGGTATTGTTAGCAACTTCACCATATGATATGTATCACTATACAAACATCGCATTGTGATTCAAAGTAATGTAATCTGTTTAGTTATTTAACGAAGCGGCATCGTCAAGCAGCTCTACAAACACAAAGGCAAAATGCAAACTGCTAAACACTTAACTTTGAAAGTGAAACTAACTCCAATATATTAGCGAGGATCATTCATGCCCTAACAACATTTAGTAGAAATATTGTCACTTCATTCTTCAACATATCAGAACATGATAAGCATGGCGGGCCGTGCTAAAATGTTACCAGCAGAAACACTGGGCAGAGTACTTAACTCCTATAGATGGCAGTAGCTATGAAGGACCAGCAAATCTTGTGAGCTTTCTTCTGTACCAGACATACTACTGTAAATACATTTTTCTATGTGACCTGCAATACCTAGTTGTAATTATTTGAAATAATAGTTTAGCATCTCGTTGTATATACATGTTAAAGGGTCATGGTTGATATGTTATGCTGTGTCACTCATTTGATATCCTGGTGCACATTTCACATGGTTGATTGTACATGTAGGTGTATGTACAGTGTCACTTTCATCCTGCCCTCATGCCTGTTCCTCTTCTTCACACTCTACACCTCCTACATTCTTGTGCTTGCTCGCTCTCTCACTCTCTCTCTCTCTCTCTCTCTCTCTCTCGCTCGCTCGCTCTCTCGCTCTCTCACACACTCCCCCTCCCTTACAGTGCAGTCCTGTGTTGAGATGCAGTGTGCAGGCTTATTTTCTAGTACACACACACACACACACACACACACACACACACACACACACAAACTGTCTCCAGCTCTCTTGGTCACTGAGAGATTACGATCAGTGTGAAGCCTACAAGGAGCCTGGCGTTTGGAGCAGAGGGAGATGAACAGCTGAGATGGACAGAGAACGAGAGAATGGAAGAAATGAAAACATTCTGACAACTGGAAAGTAAGATTGAAGAGAAAGAGATGGATAGCAAGCTTGAACAGGAGGATGAATGTAAAACAGGGAAAGAGCAGGAGAAAGTCGCACTGGAGAGAGGGGGTGAAGAGAGAAGAATAGAATGGAAGGAACGTTTGAGAAACTAGTATTGGTTATGACTTGGCTGTTGGCTCAGTGGTATTATAAATAAGTGGTATTACCTAATAATTTCTATTTATTTCATTAATTCATTCATTTGTTTGACCCCTGTGTCACTTGGTAATAATTTGATAGTTTATCTATCATAGTGCTTTCATTCCAGATCCTGAAATCCTAACGAATGGAGATCTTGCTTTGCTGGGTCTACCTAGGAACCATAAGAATGAACAAATGGACGGTTTTCTGTTTTGAGACTTTGAGAATCCCTTTAATACTTCAAGTTTGAATACAAGCAGCTTAATATTTTAATTACAAATAACATGAATAAATCATGCCCAGTCATGTAATTTTTTCCAGAAATTAGCTTGCAGTAGCTCCGAAGGGCCAGGAAATTTTGTAAGGAGACTTCTTGTGTGGTATACAAATAACCAGCAGTATGATTTGAGTGCCTACCTCTGAGATCGACCTCTACCGTGATATAGGTACAGGTAGATCATGATATACCGAATTGTAACACATGCATGATGATAGTATTGTATCATGATTTGACTGGCAGAATGCCATGTCATATGTAATTTTGCAAATCAAAACAAAAAAAAAAATACAAAAAACACACAGCGGAGGCAAGATTTGTTCCAATGATAGTGAAATGCAACAAAATAAAAAAAAAAATTAGCCTAGCATTTCAAAATACAATAAATCAAGTTGAAATATCAGTCAAATCTGAACATCTGTCAGTGCTGATAGTTTAAGCTTTTATTTGCCAGTACCGATATGATTCCAATAGAATTGTTCATTGTTGTGTCTGTATCTCTATTTTGATGTGACCTTAAAATGAACTGAGGTACAGAAGGTAAAAAAAAATGACAACGAAGGACAACATTGCATCCTTGTAAGGGAGAGAGAGAGAGAGAGAGAGAGAGAGAGGAAATGCCATTCAGAGAGCTGGTGGCTTTTTCATGTTTGTTTGTGTAAATGATGCAGTTCCACTTGGCTGGGTAGTGTCTGTGTGCATAAATCATCATTACACAAAGGCAGCTCCTTGTGCGTAATCAATCAGCACAGTCCACAAGACCCTTCACACACTCAACAGGCTCGCCCAGTTCTTCTCTCCATAGTACGTGCACATGTGTTTGCTCATTGTCCCACAGTAAGAGATGACCTTGTTCAGTGTGTGTGCCCATGGCGGGTGACAGAGGCGAAGCTCATGCTGTGTGTATCTCCTCTGATATCTGCCCTGATAGCAATTACTGCATTCTGGCTGCAGGGAGGGGAATAATGAGCCCTCTAAAGTCTGTCATCAGACACACACACACACACACACACACACACACACACGCATACTCATGCAAACACATTGTTTTTAATACCATGTCAGTGGGTCATCCATAAGCATATGTCCCTCTTATAAGTTCTAAAATGACTTAAGGAAGTCAAAAAGGCTCTTTACACAAACGTTTTTGTTTAGCTAAAAAACCTTTCAATAGCTTGTTCTTAAAATGTTAAGAACCATCAAATATATAAAGATTATTGAAAGACCCCTTAGAAGGGTTAAAACCCTTTAGGTTTTGTGAAGGTTCTTCACACTCACACATTGTATTTACAAAAACTAAAATGATTCTTCTGTGACTTTGCTCAAATAACCATTTGTAGCACATTTATTAATGTATAATTTCCATAGAAAAACAATTACATTTTCAATGGTGGTGATAAGAACAAGGACTTACAATGTCTGTAATGTGAATATGGCCATTTTATAGACTATCAAATTAGTCGGTGGTAGTGGCCTAGGGGTAGGATACTTGCCTCTAGACCAAGCAGTCATGGGTTAGAATCCTACCTTCTGTATACCGCCATTGGGTTCCTGAGCAAGACCCTTAACCCCAAGTGGCTCCAGGGAGACTGTCCCCTGTAGTTAAGGAATGAAGGTCGTTTTGGATAAAAGCGTTTGCTAAATGGCATAAATATCAATTAAAATGTCTCAGACATCAGGTAATGATATCATAACCATTTCATGTAATTTTACTATATGGTAGGCATTAAATACTTTTGACATCTGGTTCCTGTCAGCATCACTGTGGTCAATTAAAGCAGTATTTTGTCTCCTTTCATATTTGTTTTGTCTGATTTTTACCAATTTTGGATGATTGTGGATGTTTGTCCTATGTGTTGGTTGATCACAAGTAGAAGTTTGGTTCCGTTCAGCAAGTAGAGTTCAGACACAATAATTTCAGTGGGTGCCGGTAATAGTGTAAATCGATTTTTCTTAGAATTTTAATTTCCTTCTGAAATGTTTGCTCAGAAAATTCTGCCTGTACCTGAACTGAATTCTGTTCGACAGAATTCTGTTTGAACCTGATCCATCCAAAACCAAATTTTGAACATGTTTACAGTTATGAACATGTCTGCTTCAGTAGACTTTAGGACCTTGGCCCCATCTTTCTTGTCCTATTTTTCCTTATACTCAATTCATATTTTTGTCTTATTTCTCTCCCCTCATTCTCGTCTGTTCTTTCTATATCCTGCCCTTCTGCCTACCTCTCCGTCTCTCTCTCTTCTCTCTCCAACAAACTAATAGCTTTCTTTCCATTCCTATCTCCCTCCACTTTCCTGCTTGGCTGTCCTCCAAACCCTCTGCTTCTGCCAGAAAGATGGGGCTCTATGTGTGTGTGTGTGTGTGTGTGTCTGTCTGTGTGTGTGTGTGGCAGTGAAGAGTGTGGCACATTGCTCTTCATCCTTCTCCAGCCCCTTTTCTCTCCCTTCTTTCATCTGTCCCCTTTCCACCACCCTTCATTCCAAATCCCCACATCCCTGTACTGAGTGACAGTCCAGTCCTGCTGGCCGTGGGTAGGGTGTAGTGCTGATCTGTACTCACACTATTGGGGGTATTGGAACCGCTGGAATAAAAAAAATCAATCAGCTTAATTTTCTGACGCATTGAAGTGAGCTGATGCAATCTGCTGCATGCAGCCCAGCCCCTTTTCTTTGCTTTCTTCCAGTCCTTTCTGGCTACACATCTGTTAAACACACCGCCATCCCTCCTGATGGACTGGGAATTTAAAATGGGCCTCACAGCCTGCCATGTGTGTGTGTGTGTGTTAGTGTGATTATGTGCGAGTGTGGGGTATGATGGATTAATTCTGGTCAGATTTGACTTGTTTTAATTTTTAACTAGCCTAGATTCTTCTTCTCTCATTTGCAGTGAACACAGTCAAAGAATAACATAAAATAACAGCAAAAACACTTTAACTCTAGAGTTTTTGTACATAGCTTTAAATTTTTCCTTTAGAGCCTGCTAGTGTCAAAATCCACACACACATACACATCCACAAATCAACAGAGTTGTGTGAAAAGGTATGAAATGATTCATCTAGACATGAGGTGATCTCCATAAATGACTATGCCAGTGGTTTGTTCCATGGCAACATTATACATTTCCAAGAAAAAAAAGACGACAAAGGTTAATGCAACCTTGTTATTGGTGGTAGTGGCATTTGTGTATTGTTATTAAGTGACAACAAATCCATTTTGGAGACCTTTTGACCTTCAGACCCCTGTCTGATCTTAATCACGTCTGCCATGATCTTCTTAATATTTTTATTACGAAGTACCATATGAAAAAATATGAAAACCGTGAAGTGAGACACTGGGTCAAATAATCTTATAATGCTCCAGAGAATCTCTGTCCATTTTGAAAGTTAATATATTCTTCTATTTCTTTTTCAGGGCATCTGTTATTAAACATAAAATCTATTGCTGAGGCACATATATCCAGGTAGAGTTCAGAACCTAATCAAATCACATCTGCTCCTAATACTCGTGATCTTTAGCAGCATCTGAATATCAGAGTGTGATGTCTTTTGGATTAGTGCTGGAAGCAGGAATAGGGCACATTAAGGGCAATGTGAATAGGAAATGAAAACACATTTTCCTTCCTTGCATGTTGTGACAAAATGTACCTGACTCATCTGAGTACGCATTGATATTTGTGGTGATGGGAGAGGAATGTGAAACACATTGTTCATAAATATTGAATTTGATCTTTTAAATGGCTCATGATGAAATGTGCTTCATTTTTCTTTTTAGTTTTATTTAAGCAGCTGGATCTAAGTTTTGTGATGCTGAAAGCAACCTTTAGAACAAAAAAAAAAACTTCTTAAGGGATCAGAGTAGCTCCACATCGCTCCAAAACTGAATGATCACAGGTGTAACCAAGACTTGTGTCGTTAACATTATTCTGGTCTGCAGAGAAGGCAAACACTAAAATTCCCAGGCTTTTATATATGCCCCATCACTCTTTTAGCATATTAAACTAATAGCTGACTAGTTTTAAACAAAGCTCACGAATTAATGCACTGAGAATTCTCTGTTCTCTGGTAGCATTCTTCTTACTACACATTAAAATTATTCAGTAGTAAGCAGTTTAATTGCACAGAGCTGTATGGTAGAGATCCTTTATTGTTTGAACTCTATAATGGTGCTGTGGAGTGTGGCCCCTCTGTGGTTTGTTTAGATAATTGTGCCTGGATAGACATTCCAGAAAGTGTCATAGCTTTTTTGGAGTGATTTTACAGATTGACCTATAGTGCACCATACTGATGTAGCTGAGTATAAGTGATAGTCTATAGCTTTTAATCATCTGTGCTTTACAGAAAGAAATTGGATCAAGGATAATATACCACATATGTACAAATTATATAAGTCCATATCTTGCTCTTTTGTTACAGTTTACTTTTCCTTTTAGGTTATTTTTCCACTTATGGCATTTATGCAGGTTTATATGCCAAAGCACACATAGTTCATATTTACATTGAATTTCTCCTACAGTAAAGTTGCTTCCGATGTCTTTAAGAGTGATTTATGTAAATGATCTTGGTTCTGGTTGGTCTCTCTGTGCTGAGTCTCATTCAAAAAGCACTCCTTATAACCTCTGATTTGGCCAGGCACAACTGCTAAAATGCTAAAACTCCCCCAACAGTTTGGGGAGTTGTTGGGGAGTTGATGAGACCTTTTGAACCTTTGGCACAATTAACATCGTACTTTAAACTCTCATTTTTACAAAGTGAGGAAACATTTTTCCACAATGTGGCTGCTTTAAAGTTCCCAGCTCCACTCTTCCCTGCTGGAGCCAAAATACATACATTGAAATACTATAAAGATCCTACTCTTTCCATGGGTTCTTCACCTTATTGTCTTTATGTGTCTCCTTGGCCTTAATGTATGGCCCTGGCTCTTCTGAGGCTCTTTTTTTAGTTAAATCAAGCTGTTGTGTGCTGTGACACCTCTGATTTCCAGCAGTGGGGAGTGGAGGGTCCGTCACGGGTTAGTGGGCATGTGAAGTTTCCCTGAAGTGTCCTATTGATTTCTCCCCCCCCCCCGAAACCCTGGTGGTGAAAATCTATCCCTGGCAACATCAAATAGCTCTCAGATGCTTTTTCCCTGCCTCTCTTTCACCTGCTGTTGGGAGTGGTGGAGGGCCCCTGAAGTCGTTTCAGAGCCTTTTCAGGACTGAGCTTTGGCCTTTTGTCCCTCTACTGGGAGGAAGAGTGTGTGACCTGAGAAGTGTGTGACAGTCAGCCCACCGAGGTGCTAAAAGCTCTTAATAACAACACTGGCCATGTCAACACTCCTGAAAACTCGCAAGGGGAGGGCGACCTTTAGTCGGGCCGACTCGAACCACTGCAAAAGCAGTCAACGTGACACTGCAGACCAGTTGTCCATTGAACCAAATCACAGCACTGCACAAGCCACTCAGCATTATGGTGAAGACCATTCACCCATTGAATCAGTGCACACCACTGACCAAGCAGTCATTGTGGAACTGCCTACTAGCTGCATACTGAAAAGATGTGCAGACCAAATAACCAATGCAGAAGCAGCCAGTATGACTACAGAGACCAAATGGCTGCTGAACCATTTCAAAGCACCAGTTAAACATTTATCATAACATATCTAACTGACTCACTAAACAGCTTAAACCAGTCCAGGCCTTTACACACCTAACATGATTCCAAATTTTGCTATCACACTCAGTACCATTTTTCTGATGCCAAAAATGTTTTATTTCCTCTGTATTTACATTTTTATTCAAGCATGTGTCATGCATTCGTTTAACCAACATAGTGTGAGCTTTGGCTGTAAGGAAATCATAATAGAATCTCTTGTACCAGCAACTGTCAAAACAGTGAGTTCTTTGGTCAAGTGTGGAGCTAGCATCACGGAAAGCTTCTCAAACAGTTAGAATTATTTGTTAATATGAGCAAACATTCATAAAATGAATGTATAAAATGAGCGGCTGGTGGTCTAATGGTTAGGGAGTTGCTCCTGCGATCAGAAGGTAGTGGGTTCGAATCACAGGACTGCTAGTGGCACCTCCAAGGTTCCCTTGAGCAAGGTACTGTCTCCACAAACTGCTCCCCTCTCGCTGTGTTCCTGGCTGTCCACTGCTTCACTTGGTGAGTGGGTTAAATGCAGAGAAAGTATTTTGTGCTGTTCACATTGTGTGCTGTGCTGGACACTTTACACATAGACTAAGGATAATCTCAACTCAATATCCTCAATAACTTGTTTGTAAAGAGGAAATGGACATGGTATTTGCACCATGTTTATGGTATTATGGCCTTAACCTGAAGCCTTGTTTTTGGTCCTTATTTATTCATTGTGGTTTCCATCAGTATAGCTACTGTGCATCGTTATAATTCACCTCCCAGCCGAAAAAGTATACTTTTCACCAGACTCCAACAACAATTTACCGTGTCCTATTCAACACCAGGTAAAAGATGTCTATTGTTTGCCTCACCAAAAAGCGATCAGTGGATATTCTTCTATGCAGACAAATGCTAAATAATATAAGTTAATATTTATGTAGTAGGGTTATGTTTATTTATTAGCCTTCCACTCCTTGCCCGAACCTGCCAGAGTCTGTGCTGAGGTCTAGACCTTTTAACCCTTCATTTTAATGAATATGGCAGTTGAAAATAAAGCACCAAACTATGAACAAAAGTTGAATTTAAATTAGGAATCCAGCTGATCTGCTGTCAACCCTTGTCATCATTCCACCTCCTGATAATAGTGCCTCCGTCTTCAGCATCTTTTTTCAAGTTCTCCTTATCCTGTCTGAGGGGAGACGTTTGTAGCAGACTTTTAGCTTTTTTTTAAACTTTTGATAATAACAAACATGTTCAAGCAGCTCTGTTTAACATGTCTGGAGTTAATGGGAATCTTACCAGTGCAGAAACAGGAGGTGGGGAAGCATGAGAGTGGAGTGAAGGTAGGCAGATAGGAAAATTACAATATTAAAGAAAAAAAGAGGTGGTAATGGGGAGTAAGAGAACACTTCTGACCCTTCTAAAATAAAAAGATAGCAAAGGACTGTATGAAAGAAACACATCAGAGTGTTAGTATAGGTCTTGGAGGGGTGTACCCTAGAATTAATTTGCTTCAGCGCCAGACAATCTCAGCTTTAATCGCACACTGAGCTGTCAGACTGGGGCTGAGTATCACAGGGTCCTGCACCCCACCAAAGCCACTTTTGAAGTGTCAGCCTTGCCTAGCCCTTTGTGTCTGGTTCAGGCTGCCTCAAGGAAAAGTGAAAGTTCAGATGATTTAAAACAAACCCAATAGTCCCCAGTGATTCCTTTTGTTAAGTAATTACACAAGCAGATTTATGTCAACAATATAGGCCTTCTATCAGCATGTCTCAATTAGTGATTTATATACACACTATTTGACATTTGAGTATCTTTTATAATTGATGAAGGGACATTCATTTAACCGCAGAGAAAAAGCTGAAGCAGAAGATGCACAAGAGTTTAATCTGATTTTAAACAGTTGTTGTTCCTACACTACAGTGCCTGTGTGCTGGTCCTAGCAGAAAGTATAAAGGAAAATTTAGCAGCAAACAGAAGTGTATATGTTGATTTTCAAAAGTAGCCAAGGGAATCTTTTGTAAATTCCAAGTTAAGCTTGTAGGTTTTTGTGGAGTTTAAAGCTTAAGAGGCTACCACTTCAAATGACTTCACACTGACCTATGTAATGTTGTGAGGGTCAATGCAAGCAGGATTTAATCACAGTATCCAAAAGGTTTAATGCTGAAGAACAAGTAACAAACACACAGACAAAAACAAGGGGTCCGAGGTACATGAAAATACAAGAAACTACAAAAGCACAAGATGGCCCAAAGGATACCAAGACTAGGAGCACCACATAAACAAAGAGGAAAATACACAGGTTCAACAAAAACAAAAGAAAAAACTAGAATTTACCATAACAGAACTCAAAAAGCAAGTTTTATGAAGAGAAGAATGACAGGAGATTTTACAAAAAAAAATCCACAAACACAAGCCGCAGTTCAAAGGGTATTTATTCTAATTAAGGAAACGAGAAAACTGGTGAGGGGCGGAGACAGAAACTAGATACAGATAAACGGGTTAACAAGGGGGGGATAAGGCGGAGCTAAGACCAAAACATACTTATGTGAAATAGACACATAAACAAAGGCACGTGGTAAATGTAAACAACAGACCAGAAAACAGTATACAGAAGCAGGAAAAGGAGAGCGAGAAGTTACAACCCAATAGATGATGATGACTCGTGGGCTTCTACTTGATGCTTTTCCTTCTACAGTGAGTGATGTGCCAACATGTTAGCTTCCTGAGTGTTGTGTCTCGGCTGGTAGCTGGTAGAGGCCGCTATTGTTTTGAGTTTTTATTATGGGACTCTTATTTTGATAGAAGGGTATATGTTGTGTCTAGAGTCACTTTTTCAGCTGTCTTGTGTTTAGTAAAAGTGAGTATGTTTAGTGATTGGTTTACGTCTGAGCATGTTTTGTATTTAAGTTTCAAGATTTCATGTTTTAATGGCTGTCAACCCTCATCAATATCCTCACATTTCCTGCTCCTTATGTGTCTTCTGTTTTAGGTATGCTTTGTGTTTAAGGTCCTTGTACCTCTTTACTTTGTACGTGAAGAGTCTGTGTCTTTTTGTAATAAAAAAACATAAATGGAACCTGTATATGTGCCTCGCCTCACTCCCCGCGCATGGCAAGACGTGACAGATTGACAGCCCACCCAGAGGCGCAGCAGGTTCAGTACAGACTCCCAGGTTTCGGATGGTTCCCATGAGCACGTGGTACATGGTGGGTTGCTCAGCTGAGGAGCAGTTGGTTGCCCCCATGGCGAAAGGCGCCAGCCATGAGGGAAGTCCCCGGTGCTCTTTTGGTCCTTCCACTGGTACTAGAGTCAGCCTCCGCAACAGTGCTAATGCATACAGCAGGTAGGAAATGGGCTAGGATGCCCACCTTGAGCGCACCGACGAAGGCGCCGGCCACGAGGGAAGTCCCTGGCGCTCTTTTGGTCCTCCTGTTGACGCATAAGCCCTTTCCCGCACTAGTGCAAGCACTACGGTTTGGTAGCAGCGCAGGGGTCCCAGTCAACGCACACTCCGAGGCCCAGCAATCAACCGTGTCATGGATCCAGCTGTCTGCAGCTCCGCAGTGCTCCAGCCCGCAGCTTCACAGTGGCTCCAGCCCGCAGCTCCGTAGTGTTCCAGCCTGCAGCTTCGCAGTGGCTCCAGCTCGCAGCTCTGCAGAGGCTTCAGCCCGCAACTCTGCAGAAAGTCTCAAGGGCTGAACCTGGCCCCGCAAAGTCCCACGCTGAGGATGCGAGCTCTTCAGCTCACATGTAGTATTTCCGGCTTTTCGGTCCAGTGTTGAGGGACGTTTTTCCCTGGGGCTTTTTTGGGTCCTCAGCGCAGTCTCCACAACAAGTTCCCAAGCCTGCTTACGGAAAGCAGGCAGAAAGACAGGTCAAAGATGCGTTTAGTATGGTGTCTCCGCTAAAGGGACGTGGGCTTCTGTGCTGCAGCAGCCACACCGGTTTTCGTGCTGGCAGTGAGGGACGTTTCCCCGGTGCCTCGCGTGTACAAGCAAGCACCCCCTGCCTGCAAACAGGACTTTGACCTCAAAAAACCTGGTTCAAGTTGCCCTGGAAGGGACCTGGAACCCCCAGCCCCTCTTGAATAGCGCCCTTGGAGAGGGGGTGGACTCTCATGAATTTTTTAGGGGGCTGTACAAGGGATAGTGGGACCCCGAAAGGAGCTTTACTCCAGGCCAACCCAGAGGGAGAGCGGACACCCAGGGAGAGCGGACACGTGGGACCCACACGGGCCGACCCTGGCTGCAGAGCAGGCCAGCGCGAATGCACCCTTTAGGGGGCCCACGGGTCCACGAGAATTTTTTTTTGGTCTTTTGTTGCCTACGCCTGCCCCTCCTCCGCCCGTTGTTGGGGTTTTGGGTGCCCTGGGGTGCACCATAGGGAAAGGGGTACTGTTATGTCTCAGCCAGGGCCTGGGAGAGGCCGCTATGGTTTTGGGTTTTTATTATGGGACTCTTATTTTGATAGAAGGGTATGTGTTGTGTCTAGAGTCACTTTGTCAGCTGTCTTGTGTTTAGTTAAAGTGATTATGTTTAGTGATTGGTTTACGTCTGAACACTTTTTAAGTTTCAAGAGTTCATGTTTTAGTGGGTGTCAACCCTCACCAATGCCCTCACGTTTCCTGCTCCTTATGTGTCTTCTGTTTTAGGTATGCTTTGTGTTTAAGTTCCTCATACCTCTTTATTTTGTATGTGTGGAGTCTGTGTCTTTTTGTAATAAAAAACCGTCAATGGAACCTGCATTTGTGCCAGTATCTTTTTGTTGTTTTTGGTTCTAGCTGATCACAAACACGAGCAAAACTGTACAAGGAAAAATATGGTATAACAAATACCTGAAAAGGATTTTCAGAATTTAAATGCTGGCGCATGTGACCTAGTTCTCAAGTACCCATGCTCATCCTAGTCTCAATCAACTGCAATTTGGTAAGGTACTAAAGAGCTTAATGACGAAGAAGTATCTGTGCAGACTTATTGATTCAGGTACTCATTCAGTCTATGGAGTACCTGGGAGAGGTTGTTAATATTAGTACCCGTTAATTTCAGCAAGATTTGTTCAGAAATGCATGAACCCCTGGAAGTACACATCTTGGACCTTGCTGTTTTTTCCTTCATGAGAACTTCCCTTTAGCATAAAAATATGAGCTAGTCATATTTCACATATTTCCCACTTGAAAACAAAGAAATGCTTTGTTAGTATTACAATTCTCATGACAGCAGCTAAGCCTAGGCCCAGTAACCATACTCTGCATAGACACATGAGCAATGATGTGAAAGTCAAGAGATGAGGAAAAATAACTGCCCCCAATGAATTTAAGTCAATGTAGACATGATTTTGGTACAAGAATGGCTTTCTCCTATTTGGCCTCTATGGCTTGTTGGGTGCGGTGAACCAGCTGATGCTGCCCACTTGATCCAGCCCTTCCACATGATGCAAATTGTTGTTTTTCAGGCTAGGCTGCACAGCAATTTTTGTAAGACTGCAGCATGGTGGTGTTAGGTTCTGGTATATTGTGCAGCTGAAATACCAGTGATATTCATATCTCAGCTGTGATACTGACCTGCTGTACCCCAAATACATAGCATTGCAGTGCTCTCAATCTGTGTGTGCAGTGTTCCGATAGATGGTTCAGAGTTTTTTCTTTGTTGCTCTGCCTGCCGAGGACTGGCTGAACTGAAAGCCATTGTGTGCTGTGTAACGGCCGTAGTTGTCTGCACTTTACTGGCATGAAGTGCAGCCCCTGGTCGTTTGAATAAATTCGTACTAGTTTGATATTGGGAGGCCTACTCCTTTCATCAGTCTTGTTTTATGTTCTTGTTCAGTTCAGATGGTAGAAGCTGGTAAAAATGTCTCACAGTCACATATACCAACTTATTGTTACTGAAATGTCAAAATACAGTTCTGGGAAGAAAATAAATTGTAAAACTAAATTATAGTGTGTACGTGAAACAAATGACTTTTCGCCGAGCCACACTCTACGTGTTTTGAATGTCTCTATTAAGCATCCTTGTATTGTAGAATTATATAATTTCTAGAAATGTGTTTAAGAGTTCTCACCTGTTCTACATACAGGTAGAAAGGAATTCAGATGTTGTACAGAAACAGTGCATAGTCAACAGTAGTGAACAGCTTTAAGCAAAAGATTGACACTGGATCCCAAAAAAGTTTGTTCGTGGCATCTCATCTTTTTTGTTTTATGCAGTTCTGTTTTTGTTATAGCATTTTTCCAAGGCCCCATCTTACACAACAATGACAGGTTTTTAGCCACAATGACTGATGAAGTAACCAGGCTAGAACTAGCAAAATTAGCCGTCCCAAGGTTGTTTTTCATCATGCAATGGAGGAGCCTTGGAGAGGAGACAGTAATTGGGAGTAGGCTGTGCTGGTTGGTACCCAAAACATTTTACAAAAAAAAAAGAGAAAAAGGAAACTCATCTCTGAAAAATCACATTCAGAGCATGAGGCGTAAAATCAAGCGAGGCCCATCAGTTTGGTGGAGCCAACTGACCTTCGCCTCTCGCATTACAGATAAAAGGCGTCAGATCCTGAAAAGTTCTTTCTGTGCATGCATGGCAGAAATGTGGAATGACTGGTATTAATTCCATGAAACATGATTTATGCTGTTTATAAAAAGTTCAAAGTACGGCTTTAAATACGTTCTGATTTAAGACGACTTTAATAGGCTTATGCCACTGAGGAAAGTAATGATCCCGACTTTAAAGTCTCTTCTGTAAGAAGCTTTTGCAGGTGATATCTCTGTTTGGATCAGCCATTTAGCGAACTCTTTCATCCAGAGTCACTGTGTTCTCGGCAGGTGCTTGGGAGAGCAGGTGGCGTGCTGAAATAAATGGGGAGATGCAGTCAACCACACCTGCCATTTGAACCTAAACCCCCTCTGATTATGTCCATTACCCAAGCCAGTGGGCCATGCTGCTGTAGCGCCACCGGAGCAGGCTGCACTGCGTCCACTCTGACCTAATCTCTCTCCGCCTCGGCCGTAGTTGACGGGAAGCGGCTTGTGCGGATGAGAGTCTGCCTTTTGCTTTGATGTTTAGTGACAGAGAACAAATGTCTGCTCTCAGCTGAAGGCAGGGCTTGATTTTCTGGCCCTTAAGGTCTATTCCAGTCCCCCCACTGTGAGGTGTCAGAGGGGAGGCGAGCCAAAGGCGAGAGGCTTTGAGCAGGGAGTAATATAGAAGATTCTGCATCCCCAAATAACAATAACAGCCTGAGACAGGCCTTGAGCAGCCATTTTAGTGAAGGCCAAGAGCACTTGCTGAAGAGAAGGAAATATTAGCAGAACTGTCAATAGAATACATTCTGGAAAGATGTACAAGGTATGGTGTGCGTGTGTCACTCATAAATGGCCTAGACTTATGCCGTGTGTTATTTAGTAGTTACACAGCCCATATTTCCTTAGTTTAAATAGAAAGTTTAAAAACCCATATTCTCAATTTGTTTCCATACTGGTAATTGGTGGTGTGGGAGCTCACCAGTTGGTGGTCTCCCACGCTGACAGAAATAGAGGAATAATCTGACATGGGAGATGCTTTAGAAAAAGCTATGCAGAATGCAGAATAGTGGCACTAACTACCCACAGAGGAGGCCTTTTATTGGAACAGTTTGAGAACTGCCTCTCTAAATGTGAGCCATTTTAGCATCAGTTAGAAGTGAGCCTGCTTGTGGCACTTTGCACCACTAACTAAGCTAACATTAGCTAACCTTATCTAAGATGCTACCAAATCAAGCACCACAAAACAGGTGCAAGTTTGGCCTGAAATCCTCAGGAAGAGGAAAAAGTTCTGCCACTCTTTGCAGATGTCTGGATTTGTAAAGGCGCCAATAGTGCATTTGCTTCTTTATATGCCAGAAGTGGGAAATACTTACACTTTCTTGCTTGACAAGCACCAACTATTACTGACTGTTACATTTACAAGAGATAAAAAAAAATAAATGCAGCGTTTCTCTAACCAAACTTTTAGGCTGCTGAGTCTTTGTGAAGTAATGAAATTAATAGGTTGGCAGCGTAACGTGTTCAGTTGTAATGACAGCTGAAATAAGACTTTATGAACCGAGATGATATTTCCGCAGACCTTGCCGTCCTCCAGTTCCCCTTCTGTGGACTGTGGTGGTCCAGGTAAGCTTCAGAGGCCAGCTAAAGCATTGTCCCCGCAGGACTACCTAAAGATGAGTCATACATCATAGAACGTTCCAGCTCAGATCACAGAGGGAACAGCAGGCAGGCTTACATAAACTGAACCAATTTCAACTCAGGTATTTTTCATCGCGCCGCGCGGTCCGGGGAAAAGACCGTATGGGGCGGTTGTCTGAAATCAAATAAAGCCGTAAATAGAGGGAGTCATGACCTGCTAACTCTCTTGGAGCTTGTTCACCAGACTCTGCAGGAACATTCCTGGTTCTTCACCAAGTTTAAAGAACTTTTCTGGTGGGGGAGAATCAATGCAATCTTTGATGTCGGCAGAGAAAAAGCCGACTTTCGCTTCCTTGCGTCCCATACAAATGCTTGAGTGATGCAATTCAGTCTTAAAACACATGCCTCTTTTATGCTTATTAGCATGATTGAACCAGCTGCCATGTATTTGGTGACTTATCACACAAGGCCTATGAAAATGCTCATAAAGGAACATAATGAAAGCAGTACATTTTTGTGTCATTAGTAAATTAGAATGAGACACTTGCAATCAGCGCACAAAAGCTAGCAGTCATGCCTTAATGGTGTGATTGTATGTTGCTAAATGACAGGATGGGAGACTGAATGGCTCTATCTCAGCAAAGAGTGAAGTGGCTAAGTGTTTTTGTGACTGTGCCACCTGCCACATACGGAGGGCGCTCAAACTGATAAGAGACTCCGGGGAGAGGAGGGGGACTGAGACGGCGACAGGTATTGTGCTTCGTAGAAAAGACGGAATGGCGTCACGTTAACCGAGTGTATGCAGAAGAAGATAAAAAAGACACAAATGACTTAATTGGAGTTTGAAGCCAATCAATACAGTGTATAATTATGTATTTCATTTCTGCTGTTTTGCATTCCCACCTGTTTATTACTATGAATTAACAGCCCTGCCACTGTTCAATACGGCTGTCTTCTAGTGTCCTTAAGCTCATACTGTTAGAAGTGTGGAAAAGACAAGCTTTCTCTAACAAGTCAAGATTCCTGCAATACGTGTGATTTACATTACAGAATCACTCATGTAATTATTATTACACAATGAATTCTACATTTAATTGGCATCCTAATCCTACATTCTGTGTTGATTAAAGATAGTCAGTCTGGCCTTCAAGTTTGACTTCATCTGTGTTTCAGTGTCAAACAATGACAAGAACAATCCAAAGATATAAAGACTGTGTACCTTTTTATAATGTTCATATGGCCCCAAAAAGACTCCACCATTATAACTTTATGAGGCTTAAGTCCTGATGAAATGTCTTTAGAATCAGCACTTTCAACTGAATTGACCGTTTAAGGGAGCTGAATCAGAATGTGAATCAGAAAACTTTATTGATGCCGGAGGAAATTGCCATGAGTGAGAATCAAAATAAATCAGAAATAGTTGAATTTAAATATTCATGTTATTTTAATTAAACTTCATCAAAACATTAGAACAGGTATTTCAAGGCGTGTATGCCGTGGAGTACCTTGGAAAGTTACCTGTACTCCTGTCTAGCTGCTGTACCTTTATAACGCAGTTGGTGTGCTCATGAGCCGTATGTTGGTAAATTTATCTTGTTTTGCTTGGCAATCCTTGGTGTAGTCACAGAAGCTTATGCATTTACCTTTCCAACCATTAAGCGAGTTTCTAGACTCGTCTAAACTCCACATTACCCTTGCTATTTGGGGTACTTAGCTAATGAAGACAAATCCTTTTGCGTTACATGGATAGGTTTAGACTTCTTGAGAGCATCCTCAGGAGTGATTAGTAGTGTTTCTGTGGCAGTGAGCTTGAACGCTTTTTTTTTTCTCTCTCTCTTTTTCTTTTTTTGGTGGAGGCAGACGCGTGGGCCAGGTGTTCCTTCGCCTCCCTTCAGACTTTCCCCGATACTAATCCACTGCAGTCTCCCAAATAATCCTATCAACCTCCCCGCTCCTAGAGAACGAGGGCAGAAATGACTTAAAGGCATTACACTCTTAGAGGGCACATACATACACTCTGTTTGCTTTCCCCTTTTCTCTGTGTCAGCCAGCTAATGCCCCAGCTGTAATTGTTGATGCTGGTTAAGCCTTGTAGGGGTAGTGGTCTAAATGAAGCGCACGGCTGGATCAGGTGGGAAAAGAGAGGAGAGACGGAGAGATTAGCTTATTTTGTAGTCAGTGTTTGTAGCCACCGCTCCATAATCGTCGATAGATACGAGCAACTTTGAAAGATTACAATCTTAGCATTGTTACGTGCTGGGCTTAAGGAGACTGCATAATACAAATGGAATAATGAAGGAATTAAACATTATATGACAAAAGAAAGACCTCCACACTGATTCAATAATGGCACGTCGCTGAAGTCGGCTTATTAGCGCTACCTTTTCTTTGATTTACTCTTAATTCTTAGCCTCTGGAATGGAAATAATGCAGAGCCTGAAAAGATGAGAATATACTCTAGCATCTCTGTCTCTTGACAAAGACAGTAAGGCCTTCTTTTTCCTAGCACCTTCACAGCGAGAGGCCCTTAAATGCCCTTCAGTCTGGTTTCTTCTACAGATCATGTAGTGGGAGGGCTGCTGTCTTGTTCCTGACACAGCAACCCTCTCGCTGTGATCCATTGCTGGCGGCCATTTTGGCTTCAGGTAGACGTTGCCCTTTCACAATGTTCCAGGATAAGCTTCCCCAGCTTCCAAGAAACTGAAGGACTACTCTCAGATCAGCACAAAACATCAACTTCTCACCGCTTTCCAGGCCATGGTAAAATACTGAACATGGAGTTGTTCGTAGCTTATGGGTGGGTGGGCTTTTATTACCCATCATGGTTGCGCAAAACCATGTTACCACTGGGATTGTACTGACAGAACTAACAAGGGCAGCAACTGTGGGAAGCCTCTACTAAAGAAGTTTAAAGCAGATAGTGGAGTGCAGAGTGCTTCCAAATCCCTGTTCTGACAGCCCTGCAGAACTGTCTTCCGCAAACTGTTGCTGGCAAGGGCATGACTGAAGGGGGTGAGCCCATCCACAGCTTTGGCGAGTGTGGGGGCCGGGGGTTGGGTTATTGAGACTCACTTTTGAAAATAACTAAACGTTTTAACTAAATCTTTAAATAACAGCATATAATACAATTATGAAACATTTTCCGAAATACTTTGACATCATAGCACTTCTCCCTGTTGCAAAGCAGTGTTTTTAACATCCCAAAAGGTAGTTGGGCAGTTTTGTCAAGCTAACTGTTATTTGGATTTGTCTTGATTATTTAAATATGCAAAATCCAAGAGATAGATTGGGAACTGCAGCTGCTAGTCTCTCTTCCATGTTTGTGAGGGTCTTGTGTGTAAACCAGAAAGCAAAACGACTAAAAAATGATTATAGAGCGAAAGCTTTGTTAGCGATTCCCAGTTCTGCTCTGGAACGCATACAGCTTGCACTTTTTAGATGCCTGTGGTAAGCTCATCAGTCATTCTGCTAATGAGATGTTTAGTTAGGTCAGGTTTGTTAGTTTAGAAAGCCATCTGAAATGTGCAGTGCTGTGGCTCCCCGGTGAAGGACAGGGAAACACTGAACTACCCATCCATCCATTTTCTACTCCTTTGTCCCACACTCAGGGTCGGGGACACTGAACTATACTATATATTATCTACTATCTTTATTAAGTAGGCCAAGAAAACAAGCAAACCTATCTCAAGCCTTGTAAATAATAAACAGAGAGTGATAGAATTAGACATTTTTCATTTTGTTCTATTCCATTTGATAAAGTGATTATGTGCGACACCTACATACAACTGGAGTTGAGCCCATGCACAGCTGTGGGACTGTATTTTAAGCTGTGGGTGCAGCAGCCTATCATACATCATTTATGCATTTTTATAAGGTGTGATATATATATGAGATTTCCCATTCTCCTGCAGCTCACTCCGTCTCTGTGTACCGTTTTGGAACCAATTTCTGAGCACACCTATCAAGCCAAATGCTCAAATTCTATCAATATCAAGAACAGCTCCTCATGAACACCATCACTTTCTATGCCACGGTCATGACTTATATGGGTGGGTTGATAGTTCTTTGGTTGGGAGGCTGTTATTGCTTGTCATGGTGATCATTCTCATGACCATAGAGAAACATATGATGAGGAAGATTGGCGGATGGGAGGATGAAGATGCTGCTAAAATCTTGAAAACCTTGCAAAATTCAGTTTTCATCTGTGTTGCTCAGTTTTATCAAATAAGCTGTGTTTGCTGTGATATCACTTGGTGATGCAGTTTTGCAATGCATTATCTTTCACCAATAACTCCTGCTGTCATGGTATGTTAGAACAGACCGCCCTACTTTGAGATGTTTCTCATTCAGCAGTCCCAGAGCTCACTTTGTCTCTGTTTGTGCACCTGTGGAACCAATTTCTGAGCGTGCAACTCATTTGATGGGCGACGCCTAAAAAGACGAATAGTCCAATTCTAGCAACATCAAGTTGCATGCGGCACAAGGCAATTCATATCGTAATTTGAGGTATAAAATGCAAGTTGGAAAAATTGATTCCATTAAGAAGAGCAGTTGTGTGTGGCAGGCTGACGTGGAGGAGAGAGGGAATATTTTTCTCCGTTCCTTCTTTCTCCTGCTAGACGATTTATTTTTCTTTCTGCTCCGTCTGATTAATTGGAGTACAATGACAAATATGTCGCGGCCCTTTTTAATAAGTACTGTTGGACGTGAAAATTTTGCCTGGATGATGGCGTCATCCGACATCTGTGCGGTGGTGGAGAGAAGAGGGGAGAAGGGAATAGAAAACAAAACAAGAAATAAGCAGAAATAGTGAGAAGGGGAGACAGGGCTTCTCAGAGACAAAGAGGAGAGCGAGAGCAGCAGAGCGAGAAAGTGATGGAAAAGGAGAAAGTGGAAGAGAGAGATGGTGAAGGAGAGAGAGGGAGAGAGAGAGAGAATGCGGCGAATCATCCGTCATCCTGCCGAGTAACAATTCAAACCTCCCCTTTGAAGCTTTGGATCCACATTGGCTGGTCATTTTAAATCAGGAACATTGTGCTCAGGCTTGCATTGTGGACAATTTCCACAGCCTTGCCCTGAAGGCATTTGGGCCTGCTCTAACACCCCCCTGCCCTTTTACCCCCACAAGCCCTACTAGTACACCCGCTACCACTCCCTCAACTTCTCTGCCCTCCCGTGAAATATTGACCACTCCCAATAATTGATTGTTTCACCTTCAAGCCCATCAGGCTGTGGCTGATGGCGTTTGGCAAACTGCTATGTTGTGTTCACGCCTGGACTGTGTGGCTGCTCTGTCCAGGACATGAGACCTTCGTGGTCATGCTAAATCAGTGATGTGTGACTCAGCATGGACCGAGCACACAAGGGTGGCAGAAATGATGTAAGGGGGTTGAGGACATGTGTAGGGTGCCTTGGAGGGGTGAATACTCAGTATGTTTCATTTTCCACAGTGAGAGGCATTTACCATGAACTGCCTGAAAACTGAAGAGACAATTTCTGTCTGAGGGATTTGAAATGGAATACAGTGATAGCAACCTGCTGCAGCACAAGCAATAGCTCCAGCTATTTCAGCTATGAAGGTGCAAGGGTGAAGGCTGATTCATGTCCACCTGATTCTTCTGTCCAGATGCTCTTGAATGCCTAATGAACTAAATTGGGTGCATTCAGTTAAGAGGCTGGAAATATAAAAATTTTTGATTTCCAGTACAAATACAGATATGGGATCCTTAAGTGGCTGCCGGTACTGACACCAGTACTTATTCTCAGAATCACAGAAGGCTGTGTGAATCTGTAGCTTGGGCTAGAGATGAATCAGCCCTTAACCATTCTTGCTTTCCCTTTGAAAAAAAAATCTTCCTTATATGTTTTTAACGTTCTCTCCCTTCATAGCAACCTGGAGTCACATTGCCTTACAACTGACTACACAGCAGGAGACTAAAGAGGACTGTGTTACAGTGCTTTGCACTGTTTGTAAGTTGCATAATCTGCATTTAGTACCTGTTTATCCACACATATTAAAAAAGAGGTATATGACAAAACGAATACCTTTTTTTACTACTGTTTGTCTAAACTGGGAAATAATTTCTCGCTGCCATCATGTTGCTTGTCTCAGTTTAGGTCTCTATTGGCGCTCATGCACATGTTATGCACTTCATGATCACCTTTGATTTTTGCTGAAATTGGTTGTGTCAATAGACAAGTTTTTTTTTTCGTATATATGGAAAGAAATTCAAACATGGCTTTCAAATGTTTACCCTGCTGGTGGTCATGAGTAGGTAAGTACATTGAGTAGTATCTTAAAAGAAAACTGCTCCATTCATAAGCAATTAAAGATTTTCGTTTGTCTTTCAGCAATGTTACGGAAATGCCATTAAGACCACTCTAAGACATTTTGCTTACTCTGAGGTATGAGGTTTCTTTAGAACCTGTTCTGGGGAATTCATCAGAAATCATGCCAGATGGTTTTTAAATGTTTGTCTAATTCATTCACGCAGTACTTACACAAGCATTTTAAATAGAAATTCCCATCTCATTCCCTCAACTTCGAGGCAATTCTGCGAATGTGAGATGGTACGATGATGTCAGTTTCAATGCTCGAAGGTGAGAACTCTGGCTGCGGTTCAGCACTAAGCCACAGTGATGGCAGAAGGCCTAGATGAATGGTCAATGTGATGGGTTTGACGCTTCCCGGCTTGATGTCTAGCTACTGGCTGTGATAGACAGGCCAGCCGGAGAACTAAATCTCAAAAGCTAACCCTGTACATATTTCAGCAGACACATTGATTCAAGTTTCAAAAAAGAAATGAAAGTTGTAGTGGTCTTGAGTGATGCAACTGTCTAAGTGTTGGCCGTATCATTAGAGTTTGTTCCATGGTGGTGCTGTAGCCACCTGTGGCCTTCCTGCTCCCCATCACACAATGTGATGCTAACCTGCTTGTGTGTCTGTTAGCTGATGTAAGAGAATTGCCAGTTAGGGTTGTCCTCCAAGTGTTGAGCTCTAAAATGATGTTGCTTTAGTTGCAGTTTGAAAATATTCAGTGGCTGAGAGAATTATAAATAGAAAGTTAACCATTTAATTATGTAGCCTAAGATTCTGTTTCAGTGAGGGGATGTTTATTAGCAGGGATTTACGTAATGTTGTTCTATTGAAAATCTGGAAAATGGTGACTAATTGTATCATCCCAAATCTGCAGTAAGACATGCATGACCATGTGTATGTGTATAAGAGAGAGCATGGATTCACACTCATCCTAGATTAGTAGGTTGGCAGGCGAATGACCTTGTTGTAGTTCCTATCCATTTCTTATGTGAATCTCTCTCTCTCACTCTCTCACTCTCTCTCTTTTACCCTCTATCATTCACTCTCTGTCTCTCTTTCTCTCTCTCTCTCTCTCTCTCTCTTTCTTGCTTTCTCTCTCTCTCTCACCCTCTTTATTTATATAGGTAGGACGTTCTGATGGCCAAATTCCCCCATAAAAACACGCTTCTGGCTTGTATTTATATAGGTAGGACGTTCTGATGGCCAAAATACCTCATAAAAACAAGCTTCTGGCTTGTATTTGTAGAGGTAGGACGTTCTGATGGCCAAATTACCCCATACAAACACACTTCTAGCTTTTATTTATATAGGTAGGATGTTCTGATGGCCAAATTACCCCATAAAAATATGCTTTCAGCACAAATTCATTTAATGATAACACAGAATACAAGGAGAAATGTGGGGGAAAAAGATAGCTGTGTTCATAATAATAATTATAAATTTTATTGTAATACACTTTCCATTTTAAAAAAAATCACAAAGTGCTACAGAATAAAATTAACATAAAATAAAATCACAACAAATAAAATGAAGAAAAGTAGGCCTTTTTAAAAAGGTGGGGTTTCAGGCCACATGTAAAAGTGTCCAGTCTGCGGTACCCTAATAAGAACTTTCCTCACATTTTTTGCATTTATATTCTTGGTGGCTCTCCTTATATTTTGCACATTCAAAATGTGCCCATCTTTGGCAAGAATCACACTGCACCTGGAAGTGAAAAATAAATAGCTCATATTCTTTTTGTACATACTATTACATAACATTTTAAACATGATCAGCAAGTACTGATTATTTGATTTATGGTGTTTTTTTACCATTTCAATCATGCTGCGGTCAGCATCAGCATCTAACATGGAACAAACAATGCAGTAGTCCTCAGCATTCCCTAAAACACATTCATGGCCATTTGCTGTTATTCAAACTTTATTCCTTAAATTTTCATTACAGTTTCATGTAGTTCATTTTGTTACACATGTATTCTTTCATTTATTCATTACTTGATTCTTTAAGTGGCTTTTGGTTGAGTTGTGTGTAGTTTTCCACAAGGCTACTGTCTCTAGGGACAGAGAATAGACATAACAAGGTGGAATTTCTTGTAAGCTACA